>CM024765.1:37111032-37388616 GCA_014218235.1 Colocasia esculenta | reverse complement strand
TTCAAGTACCTTGGATGATCCATATCAAGAGAACTCTCTGGATTTCAGAGTCTTCCTGAAGTTGAAGCAGAAGAGCTAATCTCCCACCTGGAAGCAGAATAGGGAGATTCAAACCAGCATCCCCAATTTGCAATTCGAGTGTCTAGTCTGGTTCTTTACCTTAATTTCATTCTATAGTGTGTGGTTTATGAGATTCGTGCAATCCTTGTGCCCAATTTCACGTGTGTGTATTCGGATCTGAGATCTCAGTTATCTCAGTGTGTGTGTGATTTGTTGTTGGTTTTCTGAACTGGCAACATAAGCCTCATTGTGTGTATGTGTGTGTGGTTGGTGGATGTAGGATACACAATTGTGTAATCCAAACCACCCTAAATCACTGTGTCTCTGTGGTTTATTTGCTTGTGCGCTAGATGTTTTGGTAGGTTCGTTGTTACTACATCATTTGATTAGTCTAAAGTGTCAGAATTGGATTGGTTGTTAGATTCGAGTCTTATTTCAATTCTTCTAAGATTCTAATAAGTGAATTTTAAATCCAGAGAAATCTATCAACCCCCCCTTCCAGATTTCTTCATAGTAGTTTTTTCCGCAATATTTCAATCCACAACATCTTTCTTCATGTTACACCACCAAAACTTTTTCTTAAATCTTGGTACATTTTGACAACTCCCGGATAGATAGTATAATGTGACCGATGAGCTTCTTCTAATATTTGTTTCTTGATTTCTTAATTATCCGGTATAAACAACCTGTTCCGGAACCGAAGATTTCCATGTGCATCTTCATTAAAGTCAGGTCTGGAATTCAGTTTTCTCTCTGATTTATATCAATGTGGGGTCATTGTCTTGTTGTTCACCAATTTGTCTTAACAGTTTAGATTGCACTTTCAAATTGTTAATCATAATCTTATCTTCCTAGGTTCAGCTTTCAAACTCAATGTAGAGAATTCTTCCAACAATTTCATTCTTTGACTTGTATTGAAATATTCTAGCCATGAGATTTCTACTGAGAGCATCAGCCACAGTATTACCTTTTCCAGGATGGTACTCAATCTCAAAATCATAATCCTTGATATATCCATCCATCTTCTTTGTCTCATGTTCAATTCCTTTTGTGAAATAATACTTTAAACTTTATGATCGGAGTACACTATGAATTGATTATCATATAAGTAGTGTCTCCAGAACTTAAGAGCAAAAACTACCGCTGCTAATTCTAAATCATGTACTGGGTATTTTTTTTTCATGAGCCTTTAATTTTCTAGGTGCATAGGCAATAACTCTTCCTTCTTGCATCAAACACTTTCTAATCCGATATTTAATGCATCAGTATAAACTTCAAATGTTTTTCCTTCTCTACCGGCAAGGCTAAACCTGGTGCAGTTGATAGACATTCCTTCAATCTTTGAAATGCTTGCTCACAACTCTCATTCTATTCAAATGTAGTTCCCTTTCGAGTTAATTATGTAAGAAGTGAGCAATCCTAAAAAATCTTTAACAAACCGCCGATAATAGCTAGCCATACCCAGGAAACTTCTAATTTCAGTAATGTTCTTAGGTTGTTCCCACTTCTAAATAGCTTCAACTTTAGAGGAATCTACTGACAATCCCTCTCTAGAAATGACATGTCCCAAGAACGTCACTTTTTCCAACCAGAATTCACATTTACAGAATTTCGCATATAACTTATGATCTAGCAACAATTGCAAAGTAACATGCAAATGTGTTTCATGTTCCTCCACACTCTTAGAGTAAATCAATATGTCATCAATGAATACAACTACAACTGATCCAAATATGACCTGAATACATCATTCATTAACCGCATAAAAGCAGCAGGTGCATTGGTCAATCCAAACGGCATCACTACAAATTCATAATGCCCATATCTACTTCGAAAAGTTGTCTTATGAATATCCTCCTCTTGAATTCTCAATTGATGATAACCGGATCTAAGATAAATCTTTGAAAAATATTGGGCTCCAGACAATTGATCAAATCAATCATCAGTTCTACGAAGTGGGTACTTATTCTTAATTGTTTCAATTGTCTATAATCTATGCATAGTCGCATAGTCCCATCTTTCTTCTTAACAAATAGTACTGGAGAACCCCAAGGAGATGTACTAAGTCTAATGAATCCTTTCTCTATCAGTTCCATCAATTGCCTTTTTAATTCTTTCAACTCTTCCATTGACATCTGATAAGGCGTTCTTGAAATGTGTGTGGCTCCTGGAACCAATTCAATAAAAATTTCACTTCTCTACTAGGTGGTAAACTAGGTAGTTCCTCCGGAAATACATCAAGAAATTCTCTTACTATTGAGATATCTTCAATCCTGTAGTATTCTGATTTATTAATGTCACAGAAGCCAAATATCCTCGACATCCTTTTTGTACTAACTTGCATGCTTTAACTGCTAAGATTATGGTATTCTTCTTATACGGGATTTATCAAAAGTCATAGAGTAACCTCCATACCCAGAAAAGTTACTTGTCTTAATTGACAATCAAAATTTACATGATATTTTAGATAGCCAATCTACCCAAGGATTACATCACAATCCCACATCTCAAGGCATATCAAGTCACCGAAAAAATTATGTTCTTTGACCAGAATTTGACTGGCAGGTAATATTCCTTAAGTTTCTTACCCTCACTTAGAGGAGTAGCAACCTCTATTTGTATAGGTAGTGGAACTGATTGTATTCCCAAAGTTTTAGCAAACTCCTAACTGATAAAGGAATGAGTATGTCACACCCCGATATTTAGCAATGGAATAAATACCGGGGACGTGAACGATACAAACGAACGTATCACAGTTGAATAGCGCAGAGTCACAATTGAATATAATAACACCTTTCAGATCATAATAACATCATCAAAGATACTCTTTACTTCATTTCATTCAACTAGATACAACCTTACATAAGAAAGAACCAACTAAAGGTCCATTATTCAAATAAAACTTCCAGAAAAGTTAACTATTACATAGACTACTCAATTGTCTATTTCTACACTATCATCGACTCATATGGAGGGTGCTCATCACTCTTGCCCTGCCCCATCGGACTCCACAGGTTCTTCATAACTTCTTGAAAAAGGGTAGGATGATAGGGTGAGCGAACTAGCTCAGTAGATTTACATCTCAATACGGTGCGGGCACTAATATACATGATTAACATTTTAAAAGGCAAGATATGAACATGCATATGATGACAATGCATGCAATACTAACAGATCGAATATCAAAGTGAACGATATCATTTCAGATCAAAGTCGAGATGCATATATACAGAGGACAGATATTCAAGAATAGAATCATATCAAAAGATTGGCCATATTCGGACATATATCATGCATTCACATGATCAGACGTATCATATCAAATCATATCATATCAGATCACATCAGACTTATCATATCAAACAAAGGCACATTTCTCAAATCTTGCATATCGTATCAGTGCCATGCCACGCACCACAAGTCCACACTCCCGCAGTTAAAAAGTACGTTGGGGTGCTCCTCCCCAGGACCAGACAGGGCCCTATTGCACAGGCATTGGTTCAAATTTGGACCGGAGTCCCACGTTGTGCCGAACAAACAGATTCATATTATGGCCACAGAGTTTCAATGACAAGCTCATAGTAAAAGGAACATGATCATTCATAGAGTCAAGGTATGATAAATAGCTCAGAGAACAAGGCAAGATAACGACGTATCTTATGTTTCATAATTCATTAATGTCTTGACATGAGGATGTTTCAAAAGACATATCATATACAGAACATGTGCTCTCAATTTCCCAAGAAGGGTGTGCCTATTCATGCCAATATGTAAGTGACGAATTACAGATCTTTCCTATCATGTATGCAATTGACAAATGATTATTTGAACACCGGAAAACATAAAATTATTGAAACTCACATGCAAATTATGACATTAACTCCACTAGCAAGTTCATACTAACATGTATTCATCCCCACATTCATATCATATTCTTATCTTATCAATTGACAATAAGCAAGATCACAAGACAACTCAATGGACATAAGATCAATCACAATCACACATTAGAATCATATTCATATCATTACTATTTTTCAATGGGTTGATTTATTTTAGGTCCATGCATACCATATAACATCATGCACATGATAGTGGACATCATGAAATGATCAGACCCAAAATATGTAAAAGTTTTGTAAGAGTAGTGTCGACACACCCCTTACTGTGTCGACACAATGCTTCAAACACAAGACAAAATAAAGCAAACTGGTCAAGTAGTGTCGACACTAGTCCAGGTAGTGTCGACACAGTGCTTCAAATACAAGGCAAAAAGGTCGAGTAGTGTCAACACTAGTTCAGGTGGTGTCGACACTAGAGACAGCTCCCAGAACACCTTCTGGCCAATCTAGGACAGTGTGTCGACACTAGCCCAATAGTGTCGACACTAGAGGCCTTCCCAGAACACCTTCTGGGCTATTTTGGGACAGTGTGTCGATACTAGCCCAAGTAGTGTCGACACTAGTGCCCTTCCAGAACAAAACTTATAAGTCTGTGGAACCCGAAAACACATCTCATGCAATGGTTTACTTACCCCGCTTATAACTCTCTAATGAATGGCATTTAGACAAAACGTTCAACACGAAAGATGACGAGGTCAACTAGTAGAAGAGCTTTGATGTTGGGGGTTTGATCTAATGCAGTCTGAATCTCGAGAAAACATATGAAGAACAAAAAATCAAGTGTAGCCCGAAATCGCAGTATCATGCAGAGACTCTCTTACCATGCTCATAACTCTCTAACGAAAGACTTTTGGACAAACCGTACATAAAAAGATGATCGTGACTACAAGTAGAAGAACTTTCATGAAGGAAGTTTAGTCTAATTCAGTGTCAAATCGTGTGGACAATAAGAAGAATGGGAAAAAGCCCTAACTGTGCGAGACTTCGGGAAAACTACGAATACACAACGTATACACCATGAAATTGAGTCAAACCAAGTTCAAATGATCCTAGACTCAAAGATCTACATGATGGTGTTGGTTTCTTTAATCTTGGCCCGAGAACACCTACCTTTGGATGTTAAGAACTCTCTGCAGATTTCTAGGTTGATGCAGAGCGAGGTTGAGGAAGACTATGATTTTCCCCAGCCGTTCTCCACTTCCCCAGCGCTCCAAACTTGCTACTCACGACCCCAACTTGTTTCTAAACCTTCCCCAAGAGGTTAGGGACGAGTTCTTATAGTTTTAGGGTGTAGTTAAGAGTCCTAACGAGACTAGGAAAGGGGCTACGAGTTTGTTTCCCACTTTCCATAAAATCTGGGATTCCCTTACCCAAAAGAGATAGCAAAGGTTTAGGAAACCACCAATTGGTGTTGTTTGGTTTTTGGCTTACCTTGCATGACAAATTACCTTAATTTTAATCCTAACTTGCCCTCTCCAATTATGACATAATTACATACACGAATTTCTAGGAAATTTCCTGTCCTAGTTTATTTATATCCTTGGTCCAAATGTGTTCTATTGGCCCAATCTTGTTAATGGGTCATTAACACATGGTATTGGAAGTCTCTCCAATATGTTTATGTAACTATTCTCCTTTATTTCTAAGATTTTTAAATCACTAAATTTTCGGGGTGTTACATCCTCCCCCACTTAAAAAATTTGGTCCCCAATTTACTCATAATGGTGTAGTTCGTACCTGAATAGTTCTGGGTGATTTTCTTCATTCTTTCCTCTGTTTCCCAGGTAGCATTAGTAACTCCGTCTCGACTCCATTGGACCTTCACCATAGGTATGGTACGATTCCTGAGTCGTTGAATCTTCCGATCCAACAGTTGACCAGTTTCTCTTCATAAGTAAGGTCCTCCCGAATCTCCAAGTCTTCATGGTTGATTACATGGTCGGCATCGAATAAATACTTCCTCAGCATGGATATGTGGAACACATTATGCACGTTCGTCAGCTGTGGAGGTAGTGCAAGTCTATACGCCACCTGACCAATCCTTTCCAGAATTTCAAATGGCCCTATAAATCTGGGACTCAACTTTCCTTTGATCCCAAATCTTTGTATTCCCCTTGAAGGTGAGACCTTCAAGAACACATGTTCGCCAACCTGAAATTCTAGTTCTCTCCTTCTCTTGTCTGCATAACTCTTCTGTCTGGATTGTGCTATCTTCAGACGTTCCCTGACAATCTGAACCTTTCTGACAGTCGCCTCAACTAAGTCGGGTCCAACCCATTGGTTCTCCCCAACCTCTTCCCAACAAAGGGGTGATCTGCAACTCCTGCCATAAAAGGCTTCAAATGGAGCCATCTTGATACTTGCCTGATAGCTGTTGTTATAGGCAAACTCCATCAGGTACAACTGATCATCCCATCGCCCTCTAAAATCTAGCACCAGAGCACAAAGCATATCTTCCACAATTTGATTGGTCCTTTCGGTTTGCCCATCAGTCTGAGGATGGAAGGCAGTACTAAAATTCAGTTAGTACCATTGCTGCTTGCAATCCCTTCCAGAAATGTGAAGTAAATCTAGGGTCCCGATCTGATATTATGCTAGATGGAACCCCATGCAGTCTAACTACTTCCTTAACATATAGTACAGCCAATACATCCACTGACCATGTACTCTTAATCGGCAAGAAATGAGCTGATTTAGTCAATCAGTCAACTATTACCCAAATTGCATCCATACCACCTCTAGTCTTGGGCAATCCCATGATAAAGTCCATACCGATACTATCCCACTTCCATTCCGGGATTTCTAGTGGTAGCAGTCCACCAGCTGTACGGAAATGCTCGGCCTTGACTTTCATGCATGTTAAACAGTATGACACGTGATCGGCCACATCCCTCTTCATGTTTGGCCACTAGTACGACCTTTTCAAGTCTTGGTACATCTTTGTTGCTCCAGGATGAATCGTGTACTTGGACTGGTGAGCTTCATTTAATAACCTCTTCTTGAGCTCTCCATGATCAGGGAACATGTTCTACCTCGGAATAGTAATCTTCCCTCAGCTGATAATGTGAAGTCAGGTCTTTGTTCTAACTTCTCCCTGATCTCAACTAAGAATGGATCATCTCCCTGTTTCTCCTTGATTTCAGTCAGTAGATCGGATTGTATCTAGAGATTGGAAATCATTACCTGTTTTTCCTTTTTTCCCATGTCTAAGTTCAAGCTTGCAAATTGCTCCAGTAACTTCCATTCGCCCAACATCATACTAGCTAGCATAGCTCCTAGTTGTCTACTTAGAGCGTCTGCCACTACATTGGCTTTCCCAAGGTGATACTGAATGGAAATGTCAAAGTCCTTAAGGTACTCTAACCACCTTCTTTGTCTCGTTAAGCTCCTTTGTGAGAACAAGTATTTCAAACTCTTGTGGTCATAAAGACCTTAAATTGCTCACCATGCCCTGGCATCCTTTTCCAATTGGAAAGTCGCCAGTAGTACTTTATTCTGGTCTGTGCATTGTATGACCCTGAAATCCTTTCAATTTCCTTAACCCAGTGTTCAGCAACATCTGGGTCAGTACTCCTTTAAACCTTGGCGGATCCATGTTCCAAAAATTCCGATGGAGATCACCGGCTCCGCGGTTACCTCCACCCTGGGTGGCTTGTAGGATAGCCTGAGTCAAGTTCTGTATTGTTCGTTGCATGTCCCTAGCCTGGGCACGTTCAGCGGCCATTAAGGTAATAAGTACCTTCAAGATAATAATATGAGTCAGTCATCTAAACATATCACATGTAACTTCTATTCCCATGGCTCTACCCAAGCTCACATTAGGTACGACAGATTTTGACTCGTGTAATCTAGTTTCATTCTATGTTCTTATTCCCTTGGACCCTAAAGTTTAAGGCTCTGATACCAACTGTCACGCCCTGATATTTTGCAGCGAATGAATACCGGGGGACGTGAACGATACAAACGAACGTATCACAATTGAATAGCGCAGAGTCACAATTGAATATAATAACACCTTTCAGATCATAATAACATCATCAAAGATACTCTTTACTTACTTTTTCAATCAACTAGATACAACCTTACATAAGAAAGAACCAACTAAAGGTCCATTATTCAAATAAAACTTCCAGAAAAGTTACTATTACATAGACTACTCAATTGCCTACTTCTACACTATCATCGACTCATATGGAGGGTGCTCATCACTCTTGCCTTGCCCCATCGGACTCCACGGGTTCTTCATCACTTCCTGAAAAAGGGTAGGATGATAGGGTGAGCGAACTAGCTCAGTAGGATTTACATCTCAATACGGTGCGGGCACTGATATACATGATTAACATTTTAAAAGGCAAGATATGAACATGCATATGATGACAATGCATACAATACTAACAGATCGAATATCAAAGTGGAACGGATATCATTTCAGATCAAAAGTCGAGATGCATATATAAAGAGGACAGATATTTCAAGAATAGAATCGTATCAAAAGATTGGCCATATTCGGACATATATCATGCATTCACATGATCAGACGTATCATATCAAATCATATCATATCAGATCACATCAGACTTATCATATCAAACAAAGGCACATTCTCACAAATCTTGCATATCGTATCAATGCCATGCCATGCACCACAAGTCCATACTCCCGCGGTTAAAAGTACGTTGGGGTGCTCCTCCCCAGGACCAGACAGGGCCCCTATTGCACAGGCATTGGTTCAAATTTGGACCGGAGTCCCACATTGTGCCGAACAAACAGATTCATATTATGGCCACAGAGTTTCAATGACAAGCTCATAGTAAAAGGAACATGGTCATTCATAGAGTCAGGTATGACAAATAGCTCAAGTGAACAAGGCAAGATAACAACGTATCTTATGTTTCATAATTCATTAATGTCTTGACATGAGGATGTTTCAAAAGACAGATCATATGCAGATCATATACTCTCAATTTCCCAAGAAGGGTGTGCCTATTCATGCCAATATGTAAGTGACGAATTACAGATCTTTCCTATCATGTATGCAATTGACAAATGATTATTTGAACACCGGAAAACATAAAATTATTGAAACTCACATGCAAATATGACATTAACTCCACTAGCAAGTTCATACTAACATGTATTCATCCCCACATTCATATCATATTCTTATCTTATCAATTGACAATAAGCAAGATCACAAGATAACTCAATGGACATAAGATCAATCACAATTACACATTAGATCATATTCATATTCATTACTATTTTTCAATGGGTTAATTTATTTTAGGTCCATGCATACCATATAACATCATGCACATGATAGTGGACATCATGAAATGATCAGACCCAAAATATGCAAAATTTTGTAAGAGTAGTGTCGACACACCTCTTACTGGTGTCGACACAATGCTTCAAACACAAGACAAAATAATGCAAACTGGTCAAGTAGTGTCGACACTAGTCCAGGTAGTGTCGACACAGTGCTTCAAATACAAGGCAAAAAGGTCAAGTAGTGTCGACACTAGTTCAGGTGGTGTCGACACTAGAGACAGCTCCCAGAACACCTTATGGCCAATCTGGGACAGTGTGTCGACACTAGCGCAAGTAGTGTCGACACTAGAGGCCTTCCCAGAACACCTTCTGGGCTATTTTGGGACAGTGTGTCGACACTAGCCAAAGTAGTGTCGACACTAGTGCCCTTTCAGAACAAAACTTATAAGTCATGTGGAACCCGAAAACACTTCTCATGCAGTGGTTTACTTACCCTGCTTATAACTCTCTAACGAATGGCATTTAGACAAAATGTTTAACACAAAAGATGATGAGGTCAACTATTAGAAGAACTTTGATGTTGGGGGGTTGATCTAATTCAGTCTCGAGTCCCAAGAAAACATATGAAGAACAAAAGTCAAGTGTAGCCCGAAATCGCAGTATCATGCAGAGACTCTCTTACCACGCTCATAACTCTCTAACGAAAGACTTTTGGACAAAACGTCCAACATAAAAGTTGATCTTGACTAAAGTAGAATAACTTTCATTAAGGAAGTTTAGTCTAATTCAGTGTCAAATCGTGTGCACAATAAGAAGAACGGGAAAAAGCCCTAACTGTGCGAGACTTCGGGAAAACTACGAATACACAACGTATACTCCATGAAATTGAGTCAAACCAAGTGCAAATGATCCTAGACTCAAAGATCTACATGATGGTGTTGGTTTCTTTAATCTTGGCCCGAGAACACCTACCTTTGGATGTTAAGAACTCTCTGCAGATTTCTGTGTTGATGCAGAGCGAGGTTGAGGAAGACTACGATTTTCCCCAGCCGCTCCCCACTTCCCCAGTGCTCCAAATTTGCTACTCACGACCCCAACTTGTTGCTAAACCTTCCCCAAGAGTTTAGGGACGAGTTCTTATAGTTTTAGGGTGTAGTAAGAGTCCTAACAAGACTAGGAAAGGGGCTACGAGTTCTGTTTCCCACTTTCCATAAAATCTGGGATTCCCTTACCCCAAAAGAGGTAGCAAAGGTTTAGGAAACCACCAATTGATGTTGGGTTCAGTTTTGGCTTACCTTGCATGACTAATTACTTAATTTTAATCCTAACTTGCCCTCTCCAATTATGGCATAATTACATACACAAATTTCTGGGAAATTTCCTGTCCTAATTTATTTATATCCTTGGGCCAAATGTGCTCTATTGGCCCAATCTTGTTAATGGGTCATTAACACATGGTATTGGAAGTCTCTCCAATATGTTTATGTAACTTATTCTCCTTTATTTCCAAGATTTTTAAATCACTAAATTTTCGGGGTGTTACAGAGTAGCTCCTGAATCAAATAAAACATACGCAGGTTTAGAGTTTACTAAAAGTGTACCTTCAATAAGTCCGCCCCCTTGCGGAGATTCAAGTTCCACTTCCTGAATATCTTTTAGACATCCTTGTTTGGCTCGGGGGTTCTGGGTTGTTGGTACATTCTTCATCATGGGACATTCAGGAATCCGCTGTTGATTGCTTCTGTAGGATCGAATAAGTGGATGGATCAGATCTAGAGGGGGGGTTGAATAGATCTAACACCAATTAACGCGGAAGCTTAAGCAATTCAAAATTACATCGAATCAGAGATCAATTCAGACAAACAATTTACTGATCTGAAGTATGAATGTGTAAATTGTGTGAATAAAGTGTGTGAAGAAATTGAACAAGTAGAGAGAGCGAAATCCTATGCAAGCATCTAGCGCAGACAAGCAGATCAAACCATTGCACAAAGGATTTTTAGGTGGTTCAGAAATCACACCAGTGATTCTACATCCACCCCTCACACAGTGAGGCTCCACTACTCAAAAGAGTACAACTCACAATGGAGCACGACGACTCCAAACACCCTTAAGCACAATGGCCCAACACACAACCTTGAGTTCAACGACTCACAAACTGAGCACGACGGCTCAAACAACAACCGGAGCACGACGACTCCAAATTAAGCACGATGGCTCAAACCACACAGTGAGTGTGACGACTCACAAACTAGAGCTCGACGGCTCACAATACAAAAGCTAGATCAAACACAAAAGAGATCAAATCCTCTAGCAATGATCTGATTCAAGACAGATTCGTACATAGAAATTTGTGCAGAACTTCATGCACAAATCTCATAGATGAAATAAGGAAGAACAAACTCAGAAATGAGAGAAATGAATGTAGAATGAGTGTTCTTCAATGAAGAGGCCTTGCAGACACTTGAATTCAGGAGCCTTGATGGAAATCGATGGAGATTCTCCTCAATTGGCGATGCTCTGCTTTGATGGCATCTGAAATGCCAGAAATCCTTCTTCTACTGCTCCTCTTCAGTTGGATCTGCTCCCTTTCCTAGCACAGCAAGCTTCACTCCAGATTTCCCTTGATTCCCACGTCCTTCCTCTTGAAAGGATGGCCTGCAACTTCGGAGATGGAGTCAGATCTGGAAAGCCCTGTTTTGCCGCCAAAAAGCTTCTTCTGGAAGTGTATGGGCTCTCTTGCCTTTGGGGTACAAGGAACATGGGTATTTATAGCCCATATGTCCATAAAGTGCCTTGGGGTGCATGGGCACGGAAATCTAGGTCAAATCCCTTGATTCCCAAGCAGCCATGTGTCCAAAAAAATTCACGTTTTTGAGTTTCAGTCGAAGTGTGTCGACATCACAGGGCACTGTGTCGACACCACAGGCAACTGCTTCAGAACAGGCTTCTGGGACAGTGAACTAGTGTCGACACACAGGTGGACTGTGTCGACACCACTGGCAGACTGTGTCGACACACAGGCAGACTGTGTCGACACCACTGGCAGACTGTGTCGACACACAGGCAGACTGTGTTGACACCACTGGCTACTGCTTCATAACAGGCTTCTGGGACAGTCATCTAGTGTCGACACACAGGTGGACTGTGTCGACACCACTGTGACAAAAGTGTGTGAACTTGAAAATATAAAGTGTAAACCATTAATACAAGATATTATCATTAAAATGTGAGATATTAAACATCAAAAACATGTTGTTTAAGCATTGTTGTGATATGTATAAAATGTATAACATGTTCAATATGTCATCATTTGAATATGTACAAATTGTACAAAATGTCATCATCAAAATCAAGTAATGAGTGATGTTCATTGGTCATCATTAAAATACAACTTTAGAAAATTCCAAAACACACTCAACCCAACATCTCCCCCTTTTGATGATGACAAAATATATGCACAATCTCCCAATAGCCTGACTCAAATCTCCCCTTTTGAATTTTCTCCCATAAGAAACTTTCTCCCCTTTTTGAAGAACTTTCTCCCCCTTTTAAGGAACTTTCTCCCCCTTTTTGACATCATTAAAAGGTAGATAAGAGAAAGAAGCAAAGAATGGTAGGAGATGAAGAATTCCAATGTGAAAAGGAACTTCAAGAAGAATTAAAATAAGTGAGGCAAAGTGATATTTACATATGAGAGAAATTATTGTTTCTTTGTATTGTGCAATAAAGTTTAATCACAAAGACACACTCAACACAAAGTATAGCAAAATATAATGATCTGAATGTAGTTAAAATAATGATGCAAATGTGAAGTAAAGTGACCTATATGAGTGAGCAGAAATATTTAACAAGATGTTAGGAGCTTTAATTTTAACACAATGTAGAATAATAGGTCTAAACTCAGTATACATGAACTTATTAAGGTTTTAAGCTTTTCCATCCTATCAATTTGATTTTCTTTCATTTTTAACTGGAAAAGAATACAAAAATAAATTAGTTAAATCTCACTTTTCAGTGCAAGAGATCACATTGATCAGATGCAAGACCTCCTGATTACTCAGTGGTTTAACTTTCATTATCTTATACAGAGTTGAAAATTTTGATTTCCACTTTTTGACGCGAAACAAATCACTTTTTAGGTGAAATGACCCGGTTACTCAGTGGTTCAAGAATTTGCATTGCTCTGTTTGTATCTTTCCAGATTGTTGATCATTTTCTTTTGATGTTTTACAGGAATATGTCTGCTTTGACCAGAAAAGTCATGACTACGAATTTAGAAAAATTATTCTTAACATGTGGTAAAAATGAAGCTTAAACATGCACATGTTAAATAATAAAGCCACTCATGTGCCTACAAGTGTTTTGCAAGTCATTTTAAAGACATTTAGTATTAAGATTGCTTAACTTTGAAATGATAATGAATCTTTGAAATTAAACTAAATGCACAATGAGTTTAGTTTCAATGTCTTAATTCTCTCATAAGAAAATAGCACAATGACTCAAAAAATTCTGATGAGTTGGGGTTCAAGATAGACAAGTAAGGTTAAGGAATGTGACAATGACTCCCCCTTTCATGTATCTCCCCCTCACAAGGTGAACATGAGGATTATTGAAGAAATAGAAATGGAATGAAGTGAAAATAGAATGAACAAGAATATTTTATTGAAAGACAGAGACTCCCCCTCAACAATTGCATAGAAGACTCTTGATACTTGGCGGAGACATATACTCACACATAGTGAAAGTGTCTAGACAAGCCGACTTATCTTTCTTTAAATCACCATTTGATATACCAAGAATGCCAATGCAATGTGAGAGTGGGGAATTTATTTGCAAGAATAGGAAGACTTTTATTTGCAAAAAGAGATAGAAGATATCAAGAATGTGGAAATTTGCACAAACCAAGCTCTCTTCTTAAAGATGAGAATTTGTTTTCTGGAAGAGGCTTAGTAAAAATATCTGCAATTTATTTTTCAATTTCAATGAAGTGAAGTTCAAAAAATTCTTAGCGACCTCATCCCTTAGAAAATGGTGTCTTATTTCAATATGCTTTGTTCGTGAATGCTGAATTGGATTTTTAGACAAATTAATAGCACTAGTGTTATCACTCAAAATAGGAATACACCCAATTTGTGATTATAGTCTAGGAGCTGATGTTTCACCCGAAGAACTTGAGTGCCACAACAACCAACCGCAACATATTCAGCCTCTGCAGTGGATAGAGCTACTGAATGTTACTTTTTGGAAGCCCAAGAAATTAAACATCCACCTAGATATAAGCACAAGCCACTAGTACTTTTCTATCAAGCTTACAACCAGCATAATCAGCATCACAATAAGCAATTAAATCTAACTTGCAACCAGCAGGATACCATATACCAAGTTTACATGTTCCAACAAGATTTGAAAATTCTTTTGACAGCTAACATGTGACTTTCTTTAGGATTGACTTGAAATCGAGCACACATGCACACACTAAATTGTATGTCTAGTCTAGAGGTTGTGAGATAAGTAGAGAACCAATCATACCTCTGTAGGTCTTTGGATCTATTGACTTACCAAGTGAATCTTCCTCTAACCTTACATTTATTGCCATTGGTGTGCTTGAATGCTTGAGGTGCTGAAAGTCAAACCTTTTCAGAAGTTCTTTCACATACTTTGTTTGACTTATGAAAATCCCTTCACTGGTTTGATGTACCTCTTGGGATGCATTTAGTTCTAGAACAATATTACCTGAACCACTTGTGGTAGGTGATTGATTGTTCAGATTTTCAAGTGGATCTTCATCCTCTTCAACAGTTGGTGAAGATTTGACAACGAAGTCATCCTCTTCATTATTTTGAGGAACCCTGCAAGATGTAGAGTCATCAGTTTGATATGAGTTTTCATCAAAAACTACATGTGGAGATTCTTCCACAGTTTTATTCTTGAGAATGTAAACTCTAAAGCTCTAGAAATTTCTGAATAACCAAGAAAAATGGCTTCAAAACTTTTGGCATCAAATTTATGAAGATTTTTTTTGTTATTATGTACAAAGCATTTGCAACCAAAAACTTTAAAGTAAGATAAAGTTGGCTTTTTATTTTTCAACAGTTCATAGGGGGTTTTTCTGATTTTTGGTCTGACCAATGCTCTATTTAGAATGTGATTTGCTGTGTTTACAGCTTCAGCCCAGAAGGATTTAGGCAGTTTGCTTTCCATGAGCATGGATCTAGCCATTTCCACAAGTGTTCTATTCTTCCTTTCCACAACTCCATTTTGTTCTGGAGTTCTTGAAGAAGATAATTTAGGAAAAATGTTTAGTTCAGCACACAAATCAAAAAACATTTTATTTTCAAATTCACCCCCATGATCAGTTAAAATGTATTTGATTTTATGTGAAAAACCTGTTAAGGCATGGTTGCAGAAGTTTCTGAATTCTAGACAAGCATCACTCTTGTGGGATAAAAAAATAACCCAAGTATATCTAGTAAAATCATCAATGATGACAAAACCATATCTTTTGCCACTAAGACTAAGATCCTTGTTGGTCCAAAAAGGTCCATATGAAGCAATTATAGTGGCTTTGATGTGAGTACATCATTGAAGGTTTTAAAAGATTTTCTGATTTGTTTTCCTTGAGCACATATCCCACAAAGTTGATTCTCAATGTTTGGAAAAGATTCAGGAAGTCCTTTAACCAAATTTATCCTTAAAATTTGTTTATTGTGTTGAAACTTGCATGACCAAGTCTTTTGTGCCATGTCCATACGATTTCATTTTTATTTGCCACCAAACAAATGTTTTCAGAAATGTTTTTATCAAGATTGATCATGTAGACATTGTTTTCTCTTTTGCCAAAAATTTTATTTTTCAGTTGAAGAATCAATTATTTTACAAAAATCAGATTCAAAATAACCTTGTGACCTTTGTCACACAATTGACTAATGCTCAAAAGATTATAATCCAAACCATCAACTAACAAAACATTTTCAATTGAGTTTGAGGAGGATTTACCAACCTTTCCAGATCCAATGATTTTCTCTTTATTTTTACCTCCAAAAGTAACAGATCCTCCTTCCTTTTCAATCAGAAATGAAAACTTTGTTCTGTCTCCAGTCATGTGTCGTGAACACCCACTGTCAAGGAACCACACATTGGAGTTGGGTGCACGACTTTCCTGCATAAATCAGATCCGAGAAGAAAAGATTTTGGTACCTAAACATTGTTGGGACCATCAGTTTGTTTGAGCAAAAACAATAAGTCTTTTCTGATCCAAATTTGAGTTGTTTTTGGCTTTTGTTTGTTTCAGAAATGATTTCCCTTTTTGGCATTTTAACATTCTGATTTGGAATGAAAACACCAGTATTTTTCCTTTCATAAACATGGAAATTATGCATTTTGGCATGATTGTTCATGTATGGAAATCCAAACCAAGAATTTGTTGATATCTTGGAACCTTTGGATAAAAAGATTGTGAATGGTACCAATAAGGATTATGATACCATTGATTCCAAGAATTGATCCAATTAGATTGACATGATGTCCTGGATCTCCAATAACCATCATGTAAGTTTGTTTTTGTGTTTTTACAATTTTTCAATTTTTATTTGAATTTCTGTTCAACTGGTTGTTGTTTTTCAGAATTGGACTGGTCGACCTGTGTTGGACGGTGTCGACTCAGTGGCCACAGTTTTCAACTTGTGGTTGACTGGTGTCGACCTATCAGCAATGTGTGTCGACCTGTTTTGTTTCTTTTGGTTAGAAACATTCTTTTTGTTCTGATTCTTGGGTATTTCAGATGTGTTCTTTGACACTTGTTTATTTTTGTTTTCTGGACTAGTGCTTTTGACAAATTTTATCAAAGGAATTTTTGAAGGTTTTTCTTTCTTTTCACCAGATTTATTCTTCAAAGATTTTTCTGTGGTGAATCCTATTCCACGTTTTGTAGCATTCATTTTTAGTCCTAACAATGCATCAAGGTTTTCCTTTCCATTTGTGAAATTTTTTATCACTTGTTCCTTTTCATCCAACAACTTCTTGAGTTTCTGAACTTCATCAATGACTTGTTGCTTTTCTTTTTATTGCAATTCTATTCTTTCATAAAGTTTTTCAAAATCATTGTTGGCCTTTTGAGATGCAATTTTAAATTCATCAATGTCATTCAAAGATCTTCCTTTGATGAACAATCTATCCCCATGTAATTTAAATTAACTACATTTCTATTTCGGTGATTTACAAAACCATGTTATTTTGATAATTATCAAACCCTTGATTAAGGTCACTAACCTATTTTCTGCAAGTCTTAAGCACAGGAAATAAGATCAAAGGAAACAAGTCAAAACAGGTAAGAATCTTCATACTATAGAAGCATATTTGTCTAAATACATTGATTTGTACTAAGCCATAATGATTTCCTTTATTTATAACGATTCCATAATCATAAGGATTCATTATATACTTTAACGATTTGATAAGTATTCATAACGATTCCTTTAGTCATCATAATGACTTGCTTTCGTAACGATTCCTTTAGTCATCGTAACGACTTGCTTTCGTAACGATTCCTTTAGTCATCGTAATGACTTGCTCTCGTAACGATTCCTTTAGTCATCGTAACGACTTGCTTTCGTACTGATTCCTTTAGTCATCGTAACGACTTGCTCTTGTAACGATTCCTTTAGTCATCGTACAACTTGCTTTCTTAACGATTCTTTAGTCATCGTAATGACTTGCTCTCGTAACGATTCCTTTAGTCATCGTAATGACTTGCTTTTGTAACGATTCCTTTAGTCATCGTAACGACTTGCTTCGTAACGATTCCTTTAGTCATCATAACGACTTGCTTTCGTAACGATTCCTTTAGTCATCATAACGATTCGCTATCGTAACGATTCTTTCATATCTCATAACGATCTGCTATCGTAACAATTCTTTAGTCATCATAACGATTTCTTTACTGATCACAACGATTCTTTCATATCTCATAACGATTTCTTTAGTGATCACAACGATTCTTTCATATCTCATAACGATTTGTTATCGTAACGATTCCTTTAGTCATCGTAACGATTTCTTTAGTGATCACAATGATTCTTTCATATCTCATAACGATTTGATTATATCACCTTGATCACAACGATTCTTTTATATCTCATAACAGTTTGCTGTTAAGTGACAATGATTTGGTTGCATAACGATTTCATAAGTCATAAATGCATCGATTTCACATTAATCAATTTGACATATGACTTATCCTTTCAAAGGGTTGAATGGTCAAAGTCTTCATACATATCCCTCTAACCTCTGTGCATTATTACTCTAAACGTATCTCTGTATTCATGCAGAAGATATTTTCTATTATCGTATCTTTTCTGAAAACATTTTTTAGAACAACAAAATGGCATTACTATTTTGATGAACATTCATTCTGACGTTGACAGGCAACAAGAGATAGCCTAGCTGTCTACTGTTAGCATTTAATATATGCAGGTCTCTAACAACATTCATCATACAAGTTGGACAAAAAAGAAGCCAAAGAAGATCACAGAAGATCCTCTCTCTCTCTCTCTTTGCGTGCATGAAAGGATAAAGGACTGTTGACTAGAAGCATCCAAGTGTCAAGCAGTCTAACGTACACTTATGTATAGAGACAACGAGCACTTCAACGTTCGAATTTGAAAAAGATGATATAAAGGAGATTGAAGATTCAAAAGAAGACATACGGAGAACCAAGGAATACCAAGTGAAATCGTCTTCAACCTCTCTAAAAGCCAAGCAAACACTTCTATTAGTTTCAGCTCTAGCTCTCTGTGCTTAGTGTAGATCTATGAGAGAGCTTCTTGTTCTGAGAAGAATCCATTATTGTAAATCTTGTTCTTCTTAGTCCTTGCTTCAGATCAAGTGTGCTCTATAAGCTGATCTAGGGGCGTCTTCCTCTTGAACATTTTTTCAGGTGTTGTTCCCTTCGTGTGTGAAGGAAGACCTGGTGGAATCCAGGGGTGTGTTCCCTTCTGTTGTGAAGGAAGACCTGGTGGGGCATCCAGGGTGTTTGTATTTCCCTTCGTGTGAAGGAAGACCAGCTGCGGCTGGGTGTGGGTTCTTAAGGGGACAGTACCCTTGGTAGTGAAATCCTGAGATATTGCTCAGGGACTGGACGTAGGATCCTAAGAAGAGGAGATCTGAACCAGGATAATCTTGTGTTGCGTGATTGCTCTCTGTGTGATTGTTAATTATTCTAACTATAACTAACATCCATCAAAGTGTATTTCTCTGTGAACTTTTTAGTGAATAGGTATTAGCTGATAAAATTTTAAAGGCCCATTCACCCCCCTCTGGGCTACCTAACTGGGCAACATCCTTTTCTTCATTGAGTTCAGTTATTCATTTTCAAGTTCAGATATTCTCTATTTAAGGAAGTATCATGACATTTTCAATTTTCTTTTTTAGATATTTGTTTTCTTTTCTTATTTCAGAATATTTTTCAAACAACTCAGCATATGCATCTTGTCAATCTTCAACAGTATATTGTTCAAAAGAAGGACTTACCTTTCCATCATTGTTGTTTGCCATAAAGCATAACTCCTCATTTACAGAACTTGAGGAGTTCTCTTCTTCATCCTCACTTTAGTCTTCATCCGACCAAGTTGCTATCATGGCTTTTGGCTTCTTCAATTTGTTCTTCTTCTTGTATTTGTCCTTTTTGATCTCAGGACACTCACCCTTCATGTGTCCTACCTTGTTGCACCTGTAGCAAATAATACCTTCATTAGTTTCTGATTTCTACCAGCATTAAAATTTGAAGAAGAAGCATTCCTTTTACAAGAGGAATATTTTTCTTTCCATTGAATTTTCTTCTTCTTGATTTTAAAATTTTTCTGAATTGCCTAGTCATGAGGCAAGTTCATCCTCATTGGACTCAGACTCATCAGAACTTGATTTTTCTCTTTGTTGCTTGATGAAGCCTTAAGTGCTACTGGTTTAGCTTTAAGCATATGTTCTTCACTTCTTTTCAGATTTATTTCATAAGTCATTAAAGATCCTATGAGTTCATCCAAGAAATTTGGATAAATCCTTAGAATCTTCAATCACTGTAGCCTTTGTGTGCCAAATGGATGATAGAGAACGCAATGTTTTTCTTACCAGATCAGCATCAGTGTATTCCTTACCTAGTGCCTTCAGTCCACTGACAATTATCATAAGCCTAGCAAACATTTCAGAAATTGATTCAACAGATTTCATCATAAACAATTCATATTCAGAAACAAGTATGTTGCTTTGGTTTCCCTAACTTGAGATGTTCCTTCAAACATTAATTCAAGTTTATCCCACATTTCTTTAGCAGATTTACACATGGATATTCTTGAATATTCTTTAGGGTAGATAGCACACTGAAGCATATTCATGGCACTATAATTAAGAGTAGCTTTCCTAATCTGCTCTTTAGTCCAATTCTCCTCATCTCCCTGATTTTCATAAGGACCCACTTCAACTATCCTCCAGATTTCATAGTTTTGAGCCCTAAGAAAAACTTGCATGCGATTTTTCCAATAAGAGTAATCAAACCCATTAAAGAATGGTGGTCTATTAATGGAATGGCCCTCAGCTACAAATCCTCGAGAATCCATCAATCACAATAAGAGATAATGAAAGAGCAAGCAAACAACTCAAGCAAGCAACACAGAGATCAAACAGAGGCAATGAAATCAGTTCAGAAACAGATATTAACCTGTCTCTGATACCAATTGTAGGATCGAATAGGTGGATGGATCAGATCTAGAAGGGGGGGTTGAATAGATCTAACACCAATTAACGCGGAAGCTTAAGCAATTCAAAATTACTTCGAATCAGAGATCAATTCAGACAAACAATTTACTGATTTGAAGTATGAATGTGTAAATTGTGTGAATAAAGTGTGTGAAGAAATTGAACAAGTAGAGGAGAGCGAAATCCTATGCAAGCATCTAGCGCAGACAAGCAGATCAAACCATTGCACAAAGGATTTTAGGTGGTTCAGAAATCACACCAGTGATTCCTACATCCACCCCTCACACGTGAGGCTCCACTACTCAAAAGAGTACAACTCACACTAGAGCATGACGACTCCAAACACCCTTGAGCACGACGGCTTAACACATAACCTTGAGTTCAACGACTCACAAACTGAGCACGATGGCTCAAACAACAACCGAAGCACGACGACTCCAAATTGAGCACGACGGCTCAAACCACACAGTGAGTGCGACGACTCACAAACTAGAGCTCGACGGCTCACAATACAAAAGCTAGATCAAACACAAAAGAGATCAAATCCTCTAGCAATGATCTGATTCAAGACAGATTCGTACATAGAAATTTGTGCAGAACTTCATGCACAAATCTCATAGACGAAATAAGGAAGAACAAACTCAGAAATGAGAGAAATGAATGTAGAATGAGTGTTCTTCAATGAAGAGGCCTTGCAGACACTTGAATTCAGGAGCCTTGATGGAAATCGATGGAGATTCTCCTCAATTGGCGATGCTTGCTTTGATGGCATCTGAAATGCCAGAAATCCTTCTTCTATGCTCCTCTTCAGTTGGATCTGCTCCCTTCCTAGCACAGCAAGCTTCTCTCTAGAGATTTCCCTTGATTCCCACGTCCTTCCTCTTGAAAGGATGGCCTGCAACTTCGGGAGATGGAGTCAGATCTGGAAAGCCCCGTTTTGCCGCCAAAAAGCTTCTTCTGGAAGTGTATGGGCTCTCTTGCCTTTGGGGTACAAGGAACATGGGTAGTATAGCCCCATATGTCCATAAGTGCCTTGGGGTGTATGGGCATGGAAATCTAGGTCAAATCCCTTGATTCCCAAGCAGCCACGTGTCCAGAAAAATTCACATTTTTGAGTTTCAGTCGAAGTGTGTTGACACCACAGGGCACTGTGTCGACACACAGGCAAGCTTCAGAACAGGCTTCTGGGACAGTGAACTAGTGTCGACACACAGGTGGACTGTGTCGACACCACTGGCTACTACTTCAGAACAGGCATCTGGGACAGTCATCTAGTGTCGACACACAGGTGGACTGTGTCGACACCACTGTGACAAAAGTGTGTGAACCTGAAAATATAAAGTGTAAACCATTAATACAAGATATTATCATTAAAATGTGAGATATTAAACATCCAAAACATGTTGTTTAAGCATTGTTGTGATATGTATAAAATGTATAACATGTTTAATATGTCATCATTTGAATATTTACAAAATGTACAAAATGTCATCATCAAAATCAAGTAATGAGTGATGTTCATTGGTCATCATTAAAATACAACTTTAGGAAATTCCAAAACACACTCAACCCAACAACTTCCACATCGGAGGCAAGCACCCAACCTACGCCAACAATTCTCAGTCTTGTGTCCACCGAGATGACAATGACGACAAACATCCTTATTCCCAACTGGAGCTTTCCATGCCTTCTTGGCGGATTACTGTACCTTAGGGGTATTCCCCAAATCAAACTTCCTTTTGCGGTCAGCAGAACTTTCACCGGACTTTCCTCTAATCTTTTCCACTATATCATTGGTAGCTTCTAACGCTAGGGCTCTTTTAACCATTTCAGAATATGTGGTAATTAAATGAGGCGTTAGCTGCGTAATGAAGTTTGGACGCAGACCGTTCATAAATCTTTTCGCTTTCAACTTCTCTGTGGCTATTAGATGAGGAGCATACTTAGATAATCGGGCAAACTGTGCCTCGTACTCTGACACCGACATTCTGAGTTACTTTAAACTAGCAAACTCGTTAGCTTTCCTCTCCTGAACTACCCTTTTGAAATACTAATCTTTGAATAACTCCACAAATTCCTCTCAACCAACCTGATTTAGGTCGTCTAGAGTAGTTTCTTTAGTTTCCCACCATGCTCGGGCATCACGATCCAACTGAAATGTTGCTAGCCGTATATTTTCCTCTTTTGTACATCAGATCACCTTAAAAATTCTCTCAATATCCTTTAACTAGTTTTCGGCTTCATCCGGATCCGTACTACCAGCAAATCTTGGAGGATCTAAACTTCAGAAAGCCTTAAACAAATTTGTTCCATTGTGGGTGTTATTCTTAACCACTGTCCTCATCACTCGGGTCAGGTCATGCATTGAGCTCTCCATTTTCTTCCAATTTGCATCACTTCCATCCATGATTAATTTGAGAAAATATCTGAGACAACCAACAATGCATACATTAATATCATTACCCAAACCATGCTCACATTCATTACATACAAATTTCAGTTTCACATAACATACAACTTTTCATTAACTAACCAAAATATTTACATTACATCCACATTCTTGTTCTAATAGGCCAAAAGATATTACAACATCCCTAATAAGCCGAAATAATTACAACACCATCAACATTCTTAACCTATCATTACACATATACATGAGAGTTATATACACAAACCACTACTAACAAAAGGAGATGTTGCAAAAGTAAATTCCTAATTCCTAGCTGACTTCAAGTCTGTGCAGCAGACTCCACAGACGGCTGTTGATCACCCCCAGGCCCATAGTACAGCTCTCTCGCTGCTTCAGATAGTACCTCCCAGTACCCTTCCACCTGATGGAGCAGCATATCCTGTCCCAGCTTCAGACTATCCAGATTGCTCATTATCTGGGTCATGGTCTCCAAAGAGGCACAGAGATTTCCCGCCAAAAATGCGCCCGCAGGTAGGTTCAACACTTCCTCCTTTATCTGTACATGCGCCTCCCTTTGGGCCTGAGCATATAGTTCACATCATGATGGAGCATTTCCATTGCTGACACTAGCTGTTCCTGAGCATTCATGTCCATTCTGTAGCAAACAACAGATTAAGTACTTACACATTTACATAATCACTATTACCTTTATAACTAATCCTAGGTTTAAGGAACTGTGAGAGAGGTTTAAGGAACCTAAGGCTCTGATACCAAATTATTTGTCACGTCCTAATAAATGTCTATTTATTGGAAATGACAGAAAATAAACTTAAGAAATAAAACTTATATTCTCGTACATCTAACATTGTCATAGCGGAAGCTTAATTACATATTACTTCTCATTACTCTCCATAAGAGGAGTAAGAAAAAGAAAACTTAATTACATTCTATTCCTACAGTACTAAGGTAAGTAAAAATGTTGGAAGGAAAGTAAAGATGTTGGATTTCTGAGGACTGGTTGTCCCGCTCAGCACCCCCCCCCCCCTTAAGCATTACGCTGATCTTGATCACCTGAAAAAGTAAAATTGAATGAGCAATTGTGCCCAGTAGGATTCACCCTTCTAATCAAAAGGATTCAGATAACTAAAGAATTGAGCAAGAAACTTAATTGGTAGCACTGCTGAACATCAAGGATGATTGTATAACCATGTCAATTAGATAATAATTATAGAACAAGAGTACTGTGTTAAATTCGCATAGAAAGGAGTTCAGGATAAAAATCAATTCTGGTTCAAGTACATTTTCAACTCATGACAAAGTAATATGATGACCAATCAAGCAAGTACGATGCAATGCCAAACATCCAAGAGATCCATTATCATTCAGTACGGCCAGTAAATGAATTCAGGTGCTCCTCCCGGGACTGGATCAGCCCCATTTGCACAGGCATATCTCAATTGAGTCTAAAGACCCAAAGTTGTCATCACAATTATTTTCTTAAACTTTCAATTATAGTATACAGGTACTCAAAATCTCACATGTAACAAAGGTTTAGGAATTAACACCAATGACTCCAAAAGGTTGTAGCCATGATGTAGGAAACAATCAAACCTTGGTTGTTTAAGAACAATCCATAGCTAAAAGAATGATCCCTAACAGTGGTATATGTCGTGTTGAAGACAGGTCGACACTACTTGACAGACAGGTCGACACTACTTGGTTTGTCAAGCCAGTTGTGTTGACACAGGTCAAGTGTGTGTCGACACAGGTCAAGTGTGTGTTGACACATCCTGTGTTCTCTAGAACACAGTCAGAAGAGAAGAGGACAGTTGTGTCGACACAGGTCAAATGTGTGTCGACACAGGTCAAGTATGTGTCAACACAGGTCAAGTGTGTGTCGACACATCCTATGTTTTCCATAACACAGTCAGAAGAGAGGAAGACAGTTGTGTCGACATAGGTCAAATGTGTGTCGACACATCCTGTATTCTCCAGAACATAGTCAGAAGAGAAGAAGAAGAAGAAGAAGAATCCTACAACATGGGTGGCATAAAAAACTTATGAAAGGAAGATTATTGTATATACAACCCTTCTAAGAGATTTTTCCTTGCATCTAGTAAGAAGTTCTTCACAAGTATACTTGTCTAAGACATGAGCATTAGCCAAAGCATGGACACAATGGATAGAAAGGCATACCTAATGATCTTTACAGCACACAAATCAAGGTGTGAATATGGTATACACTCAGACTTAGGATTCTAACAAAATAAGGAGAGGTGATTATAGAAAAGAAAACCATTTCTACTGGTTTCAACAACACAAATTAGAACAGGTACATGGTAAGACACTTAAACACAATGTTCTTAGCAAAAGAAGGAGACAAGAAGGAGAGAAATCCTACCTGACTTAAGAAAGAAAAAGGTCCTTCTCCTCTTCCCAATGAAGGAACTAATAGTAGCAGGAAGAAGGAAACTTATAGTGGCAGCCACGACAGGTGCAAGAGATGAAGTGGCAGCAACAGCAGCTACAGAAGAAGTTGCAGCAGCAGCCGCGACAAGAACAGCAACAGAAACAGTAGCAGGAGTAGGAGAGAAGCAGGAGCAAGAGAGAAGCAGGAGCAAGAGGTGGAAAGGTTCGCAGGAAGGGTGAAAGGTGAGTTTATATAAGCTTTCAAATCCCATGCATGTATGGCACGTAGGCCACACATGTATTGCGGTAAAAACCCTTTGGTTTTTACAGCAACACGTTTACCATGCAATCCGTCAAGGCTTACACGTATAAGACAACGTGTAGCTCCACTAAATTGTGTGATAGAAGCCTTACGTAACCATGGTTACGTAAGCAAGGGTTAATTAAAAAAAAGGGTTACTGTAAATGGGTAAAAATTCAGCTGGCCCAATTATTCCTATATTTTTATACTCAAATGGTGTCTATTCAAGTTGAAATTTCAACCATAATCTAAAAGGAAAGTTTTACAAATTATGGTGATTTTAGTTTAATTTTTAGAATTTACTTCTCACCCAGCAAAAATTGCCCAGAAAATAGTTGCATCGACTTAATCTTGAAATCTGCACGTCAATAATTCCGGATGTTTACATTTTTTATATCAGCATATTTTTTTAGAAATTATGGTGTTCTCAGATTTCAATTTCGTTACAGAATTCTGGTGTCGCCCTGTCAGATGCGCACCTTTGAGTATGGCACTAGAATACCATTTATTAATACAAATTAATCCTAAATTAAAGTTAATTACATCTCATGAAAGTAGTTATATTTAACAATCAAAATCTTCACATTTTTCTAATAAATAAAAATTTTGGGGCATTACATTCATGAACGTGACGCCCTGGGCCATTGCGTTCAGAACGCGATGCCCAGCTCTATCGCGTTCACAGACAGAGAACCTGTGAGTGCTCTAGTCCCAATATGTCAGCCCACAAAGCCCCAAAACCTGCGTAAACACCTAAAACTCAAGCTGCAAGCCACACACTGACCACCACAACCACTAAGCCTCGATCCGAACGGTCAATATGCTACATTACTATCACCTAAAAGAAATTTCATCCTCGAAATTTAGGAAGAAAACTTAGCACAAAAATTTTCAGTTAAACATGTAGGGTACTATCACCTAAAAGAATTTAAATCTTACTCAAATAAGTATGGATATGCTTTCATCATTTCCTCTGCCAATTCCCACGTATCCTCTCCGCCCTGTCTATTCTCCCATCTGATTTTCACTAATTCAATTCTTTATATCTCAGCTTTTGGGTTCTACGTCCGATAATCTATACTGGATATTCTGGCATTGTCATGTCTGGCTTCAGATCATCTCACTGATAACTGACTACCTAGGAAGGATCTCGAATATATCTTCTGAGCATTGAAACATGGAACACATCATGAGCATCGGTGAAGTCTTCTAGAAGATCCAATCTGTAAGTTATTTCACCAATTCTTTCTAAGATCTGGAATGAAGCAACATATCTTGGACTCAATTTGCCTCTCTTGCTGAACCTGAGCACACCTTTGGTAGGAGAAACCTTCAGAAATACATAATCACCAACTTCAAACTGTAGTGGCCTGCGACTGGTATCTGCATAACTCTTCTGACGGCTCTGTGCTGTTTGAAGCTTTTCCTTGATAAATTTGACCAGCTCTAAACATTGCTGAATCAATTATGGCCCCATGACCTGTCTCTCACCTACCTCATGCCAATTCAATGGTGTCCTACATGGTCTTCCATATAAAGCTTCATAAGGTGCCATTCCAATACTCGCATGATAACTGTTATATATGTAAACTCCACCATGCCCAAGTGGTGCTCCCAAGTACCTCCCATACTAAACAGCAAGCTCTCAACATATCTTCTATAGTATGAATTGTTCTTTCTGTTTGCCCATCTGTATGTAGATGATACGGTGAACTGTACCTCAATTCTGTGCCAATTACTCTCTGCAAGCTCCTCCAGAAACCTGATGTAAACCTGGGATCCCTATCTAAAACAATGGTAACTAGAATCCCATGCAGTGGTACTATTCTATCCACATATAATCTCGCTAATATGTCCACAGTCCATTGTAGATGGTGTTTCTTTTCAAAGACACCGTCCCACAAAGAAGTTGATTTAAAGAAAAAAGATTTTTTTATGTGAATGGAGGGGGGGGGGAATGGCGAGATAGGGTGGAAAAGTAGAAAAAAAAGTAAAAAAAAAAGAAAAATAAAAAAAGAAGTGCATGTGTGCACGAGATGGAGTGTGTGATCGCCAGGTACACGTGGGTACCGAAGGAAACGGGGAGAGGAAGATTGCGTACTTACCTTCACCCGAAGATCGCGGGAGTTGATGTGTGGGTCCTTCTTACTCCTTACATCGGCCGGCCGATAAAGGAGATTTAGCTCCGATGGTTACCTTGCAAAAGATGAAACAACAAGAAAACGTGACGGATTGATTAGACTTAAGAAGTGTAGTAGAAGCTCAAATGAGATGAAAAGAAAAACATTAAACGAGCGTTAACACACCTCGTGGGGTGGTGTTAAACCCCTAAAAGTGCAGGAATGGAGTAAATGAAGTGTGTGTGTGTGGTAGTGTGATGAATGCATGCAACGAGTACGATAAAAAGTAAAGAGGAGAAAGGAGAACGGCAATGTGGGCCACTGCGGAGACAGTTGGAAGAGGTGGACGACGTGGATGAAGCTCCTCCCCGTCGCGCCCCAATGGAATGAGGAAGAATGCTCCAAACTCCAAGGATAGAGACGTGGAAAGGCTCGAGTTGACGTCGCTTCTCCTTAGCTTGGGATGTGGGTCTCCGATCCAGCAGGGTTCACCTTAGGGGGTTTCACTCCGCAATCCGACAGGGCTTCGCCTAGGGGGAGGGGTGGATTAGCTTCAAACAATGGCCTCGGGTCTGTATTTATAGGCAAAATTCTTGAATCACGTCAGGGACAGCGGACGCCTTTTATGATGAATCGCGTCCGACAAAAGCACTGCAATTTCAAAGATCCATATGATTTGCTAATCATAGCCTATAGCTATGATTGAGAATCGCGTCTAGCCTAGCCGCCGCGTTTTCCAACTAAATCAATTTTCTAACAGAAACGATCTTGATTTAACCGTTGGTTTTGAAAACACGGCGACTTAAGTGGACGCGATTCTAAATTTGCCATGATTTGGGACGTAGGAGCTCTTAAATGTCTCGGCCTTAGGGTGTACGTTTAGGCTTTGACTTTTAATCACGTCGGCTTACTCGAACGCGAATCCTGCTTTGAAATGATTTGAAACGTGACCCCTCTTAAATGCCGCGGCTTTAGGGTGTATGTTTAGATTTGACTTTTAATCTCCGCGGCTTGTCGGACGCGATTCTAGACAGTAGGTGCGGAAAAAAACAAGTGTGATGCGCGTCGGTTGTACCCGTCGCGGATCAAACTCCTTTAAAGGGCGTCCACCGTACTAGGCGCGAATCACTTAAGTACATCAGACCCCTTTGACCCCTTTAGAAAAATTCCTAAAAATCTTAGAAACTCCAAAAAATAGGAAAATCACTCAAGAGGTTAATTGAAGAGAGCTACTTTGAGGCATTGCGGTGTAACATGAAATTCACTCGATATGATGCCGAAATGGCGTGTCTACAGCTGCCTCACCTTGGCATCTGCTTGCAAGGAAGTGAAGTGGAGTGACATGAGATGAAAGCAATGGAATGGGGTGAATGAAGTGGAATGACTGAAAAGTAGACGCCAAGGTGTGATGAGACACGACCCGACAACATATGAATAGAGCTGTTCGTCAATTCAAAGTGAAGCGGCTCTCAGAAAATCTCAGGAGAAAACTCAATGGCTGGACGAAAAGGAGAAAGAGTGTGCACGTGGGCACGGAAGGGAGAAAGATCAACTTCCAGCGTCGGGGAAGTTCCTAAGGACACAATCTGTTAGGTTGCACCATTGGGGGCATTTGCCACTATCTCAGGTGGATCTTTGGGAGATTAGATGAACTGAAATAGGAATCCAAGACAAATGAGTTTCTCAAAAGAAGATCTTCAAACATCAACGCAATGAACTGAGTACTTGACTCGGAGTGGAATATTTCATGTTAATCGACATTTGAGGAACAAGTGGTTCTCTTAAGTTAAAAACGAGAGTGTTTATCTAGAATTATGCTCAAAGTCCTACTTGATGCATGCTGGGCTAAAAGAAAAGGATTTAAACAAAAGAAAATATAAGATAATCAAGGATAATATTGTTACGGTGCCGAGGTCAAGATACCGGACGGAACCATCGCCCTTCTGCAATGCAACGACCTATCCTCAAGACGTAAGAATCCTCTGGAATTATCACTATTTTTTGGCGGAGGAGAGGAACTCAAATCCCAGATTCATCAGAGCCTCAAGGTCCTTGATGTGCTCTAATAAGGTATACCATATAGTAAGATGCAATATACAATACCGAGGTGGCGGTCGCCGAAGATGATCATGATTTGTGCCGCGAGGAAGATATCCAGATCCTGCGCTTAAAGACTCATTAGCATTGACAAGTAACAAATAATATGGCAAAACATGAAAATAATGCTACTTGTAAATCGCAGTGGGAATATCGGATGCCTTTCAATCATGAATCGCATCCACCGCATCGAACGCGATTCAAAACGTCCATCCGAGACTTGACATCTTACACTATTTTTGTCTTTTCCTCCCTTATTGCATGAATGAGGGCTTGCCTCTGGGCCAAGGGGTTACAAAACACCCTTCCATTTGCTCTTTTCATACTTTTCCCTTCCCCAAGGTGTAGAATTCTAGTGAGTGAAGCAAGGAGAAGGGGAAGAGAAGGAGAAGAAGCTTTGGAGGAGGAGAAGAAGCTTGGAGAAATGGCGCATGGTGATGCTTCCCAACCCAAGAGGCCAAGAGGGGAAGGATTCCAAAGGTTGAGTCAAGTGGAAGGACATATTTGCAAGTTGGTTCAAGCTAAGTTGGTGAGTAGGTTGATTTTTAAACTTTGATCTTGATGTGTTCTTCAAGTTCTTGACATGTTCTTGATGTGTTCTTGTTTGTTTTCTTGGTGTTCTTCCTCTCTTTTTTCTTTTCTTTTCTTTCTCTCTTCCTCTTCCAATGCCATGGCCGACCCTCTCACTCCCCACGACCATGCACACCTCCCATGCGATCAAACCATGACCATGCGCCATGTCCATCACATGATCACACCATCCATGCATATACCTCAGGACTATCCCCTCTTCCCAGGCAACCGGCATTTCATGCACCTCCCATGGCTTCAACAGCTTACTTCCACCATTAGCCTTGACATGACCAACATCCTCAAGAAATGGGGGATCAACAACCTTGTCGTTCATGCCAAAAGATACCACGAGACCCACCTTGACTGGGCGGCCTTGGGAGCATTAGTTGAACTGTGGCATCCTCAAGCCCATACCTTCCTCTTCAAGATTTTTGAAGCCACTATCCTATTGGAAGAGGTTGAGATTTTGCTAGGTTTGAAGCGAATGAAACGAGGCGAGGAAGATGAGATGGCGATCATGCCGAGGTACTATACGAGCAGGGTGGTGCTGGAAAGCTTCATGGACGCAAGGGCGGTTCAAGATATCCAAACTGGAAAAGGTATCAACTTGCAAAAAATGGCGGCCTGGACCATGAAAGAAATACCAAAGGCAGGGGATGGCGAGAGGTTGGAGCAGGTGATGAGGGGATTCGCCATCTGCGTGGCGGGCGCACTTCTCTTCCCCTCAATCGATAATGTGCTGGAGGAGGATCAACTGGGTGCGGTATGCGGCATTTGGGAAGGCGAGAGACTGGGACCAGCGGTGCTAGCCTTTCTCTACAGCGGACTGACGGCGGCGAGCTTGGGTAGGCCTCCATATGGTTCAATGCTTTTACTTACTTGTTGGACTGACCTACACTTCAAGTTTGATGTCAACAATGAAGTCTCTAGCTCGTCCCGGATTTTCTCCAAAAGTCTGCTTAAGCATTTGGATAACATAGTGGGCTTAGAAGGGCGCATGGCTAACCGGGTGCCACAACTCAAAACGCGGGCTGATTGGCGTGATTACTTCCAAAGCATGCCCGGGAATGCATTTACTTGTATTCCGGCGCCACTTCTCACCAGGGACCTGCGGACTCGGCTAGCACCCGGGGTGGACTTGCGGTTGATCGGGGCGTCCGAGTTCGTGCTTTACAACCCGCACCACTGCCTCCCTCAACTCGGACTTCCACGGCGCAACTTTGAAGGGCCGTCTCACCTCTTTCCAATCAAAAGGTGGGACATCGGGACGAACAACGATGGCGAAGAGGCGGACACTATAAAGGCACTATGGAAGGTGTGCTCCTACAGGAGGCCGGTCCCAAATGTAGTGGAGGAAGAAAATGATCGGATGGGTTATGTAAGGGAACTTGGGAAACTTTGGCCCAAGGTGGCCGTTTGTAAGCGTCGTGATTAAGTCCTCAATGAGAAATAAATCGCATCCTTGACACGGCCAAATTGCACCCTTGAACGTGATTGTATCATCCTAACACTTTGATTTTATCCTCAAAATTTAAGCCTCAGATGAATACTTTGAATCGCGTCCACTGCAGACGCCGCGGATATCTGCTTGATCAGCGTCCACTTGAAGCGACGCCTTTCTCATTATTCACGTCCTTTGGCCCCGATGCACTTCAAATTGTACTTCAAAATTTTGAAAATCACACGCCTGAAAGTTTGCGCCGGAGCAATGATGACTTCTAAATCGCGTCGGCTAGGCCGGACGCAATTAAGAATGGCGGTTCATACTCACATCCACTTCATCGGACGCGATTTTGAAACTTCCCGAGGGCGCGACCTTCTTGCCGTTTGCCTCTCCGACGGCTCTCTCCTTCTCTTCTCCAGTTCCTCTTCTCTCTGTCGACTCTCACTAGACTCTCTCTCTCTCTCTTCTCCCTTACTCTCACTCGGCCGGCGATGAAGAAGACGGCGACAGTAAAGTGGCGGTGGAGCAAGGCTTCGCCGGCCTCAGAGGAGGCGGCGACACCGGTGACGGCAGACACTTCGGGGGTGAGCAAGATGGTGGCCGAGCTCCTGGTGGCTGGCGACAAACTTGCAATGGTGATGGAGGAGGAGCCGACGCCGGCTGTAGCAACCTGGATTTTTCAAAATAATAATAAAAAAAATAAAAATAAAAGCAATTAGAAAATCAAAGAAAAGAGAATTAAATAAAACCCATCAAATGAAAATAAGTAATGGGCTCTATTAAATGGACCCATTAGAAATTAGTGGGGTAAAATAGAGATTTTAAAAGGGGAATAATAGAGAAATACCCAAAATTCGTAACTAAAATATTACTAAAATAGAAAAGAGATATTTAATACATTAAATAGCTAGTTTGAGTTAGAATTAGATTCCTAAACCTACCATAATTGATTGGCCACGAAATCCCCTCTCTCCCAACCCAAATAGGAGATCTCTTGCTTTAAAAGGGAGAGGAAAATAGGAAATCAGAATTTAATAGGAGTTATACTTAAACTAGGAAAGGGAATAGGGAGAAGCTTAAATACTTCTCTTAAACCCTCATGGCCGGCCCGAGCTCGTGCCAAGAGGTTCCTGGACCAGGAGGAGAGGCCAAGAGGAGGAGAATTCGTGGAGAAGAAGGATCTCTCAAGTTCTTCCCTGAGTTCTTCAAGTTCTTAACCCTAGAAGAAGGAAACAATCAAAGGTAGGCATTCTCACGAGCATAAACCATGAAACGTTTCTGTAGGATGTCTCGTCTATCAAGAACAAAAGCCCTTTGTTTCATTTTTTCCATCGAGCAAATCTTTAGTTCTCAATTTTCCAAGTTCTGTGAACTCCATGACCCGAACCCTCTTACAAATCATCTCTTCATGCATACTCGTCCTCATGCCATGAGATTTTTACTGTAAGAACTGATGGATGTTAGGTTTCTTTCGCCCTTGAAAGCCCTAATTTCTATCCATCCTATCATGCGAATTAATTCTTTGATCTCATTTGTGTACTGTTCTAAGTACTTTATGAATACCATGACCAAAGCATGTCGAAACCTGTTTATATTTCAAATTCCTATTTACTGGAAGTACCTGTATATGTCTGGATCTGTTTAAAAATGGTTCACGATTTTTCATGTATTGTACAATTTGTTCTTAATTTTAGAACAACCCTATGTCAAAACATGGAAGTTTTGGTCCGCAATCCAATGCACTATACTTTTCCTGTCGGACTCTGGCACGGACCCTGTGAACGCGATGGCCCGATAGGCCGCATTCACAAGGCATTGCTATAGTACCTCTATCACGATCAGGTCGCGACAATCTTGTCGTCGCGATTGCTACCGGTCCCGTCGCGTTCCTTTCAAGCCCCTGTCAAGATCCAAGCGCTTGTCTTGCCCGACCGGTCGCGATCTATACTGCCCCTGTCGCGTTCTGTCCTAAGCCCGTCGCGACCCTTACTGGGCTACGTCGTAATCTCAGTTTTTGGCCCGAAAACCAGTCTTTTGCAAAGTCTGTTGTACACCATAATCCCATACCATGCTAACTGTCTTGCACACAGAAAAGACGAAATGTTAAATTATTGAATATATCTAAGAAATCAAGTTAACCACATGACCTATCATATTCCATGATTTCTATTACACGTCGCACACACTTTGAAACCATCCAAATATGGCTAAATTGGCATGAATATGATACCTAACATATTGGGTAATTTTGAAGAATTTGTTTACGACTCTTGCGATGTTTTGGAACACCGATCTCGATGCTCCACTGTTCTAGAACTCCTCTATCACGTCGAGCACTTATTTCTATATACACACTTCTTGACTTGGACGAACTCTTCGTCGGATATTCCTTCTGACGGACTAGTGAGTCTTTGTTCAAGGCCTCCGTAAGTCCTCTGTCCACGGATTCCCACATGGTCGACGAGCGGTTGTACCCTAACACCTATGATACCCCTTTAGGGATCAATATGATCCAAACGGCATTAGAAATTCACTCTCGTCTGGAATCACGCCGGACCTCTGGACCTGTGCTTAACATGGCCAGTGGTAGAGTCGTGAGTTCCACCTGACTGCCAACATCAAGTGCGCGTGTTGTGCAAATGTTATTATCGCTGTTTACTCGACGTGTACGTACAATGTCCACTAGCTCTCATCTACACTCTATTTGGCTCATCTATTCACGTTCACTCTACTATCTCGTCTATTCATCTAGTGCACTCATCTATTCTTGGTACTCTATATTGGCCATTGACTGATTGTCTAAAAGATAAACAATATAACCAATGCTTGGCAATATATAAAGGCCCGATCTGGTCCTGGGATGTGTGCCCGAAAGTGCTAGTGCCCATGGGAGTTAAATGATCAGAGTGTTGGCATTACACTCAAGTTCTATCTATCTCGACTATCTAGATGACAATCAAAAGTGCTATTCTCTCGTTGTCCATTGACAACAAAGTGCTATGCAATACATTGTGCTATTACTATACTTCTGCTATTGTGCTATGGCCATCCTGCTATTCTATGCTATTCTCGACCTTGTGCTATTTTGGAAAGTCTATATTTGGAAAGGCTTACTATTCATTCACGTGCTATCTACTATCTTTTGCAATACATGACTCTCTTGCTCTATCATTAGTTACTCTGCCTTTAATGCATTAATTACCTAAAGCCTACTTGAGCCTGAGATTTAAGACCTACTGGGCGATGTTCGCTCACCCTGCGTTATTTGTCGTTGTGTTCTCAGGTGAGACCAAGGATGAACCATACACTCAAGAAGATGGGAACGACCTGGAGTGATGTCATGAGTAACCTAGCGTCCTATTGCTATGTTTAGCGTGTAGTAGTTAGGTTTGAAGTTAGTCTTTTGCTTTATTTCAATGTAATTGGGCCTATAGATTGGCTATGATATCAGTGGTTGTAACTAGACATTGGAAAGTTATTAATGAAATGAATTCGCTTTAGTATTATTCACTCTGCCATGGTTTGATGTCTAGTACTCGCTCTATACCTTTACTTGCAACTGCATCGCGTTTCGATCTCCGCGTCGGGGCGTGACAGTTTTGTGGTATCAGAGCCTAGGGTATCTTAAAGTATAGGATGATCTAGGTTAACCTACCTCGACTAGAGTCAATTATCCACTTATGTGCATTGAGTTAGAGCTAAGGGTAACTAGCTAAAATAAAACTCACACACGCACGAATTAAATTCCACATCGATATCATGACAATAAGTTATTTTGAGGAACTACGCAATCAAGATGACTGCCGAACATGCTCAAATGAGGGGCATGCAACAAACCATCCAAGAACTGACAAGCGCCATGTGCAAGCTACTCAAGGAGGTGGCAATCGTGGTGCAGGCGACCTGCATCGCAACTTCAGAAGTCTGAACCACCTAGGTTCAACGGATCCACGGATCCGGATGTGAAGCTGAGCACTGGCTCCATGAGACGGAAAGAATTTTTGTGGTCATGCAATGTGCAGCGGGGACGAGCTGCTACTGGCCACGTTCCAACTGGAGAAGGACGCCCGTGCTTGGTGGGAGTCAGTGGAAGCTACTAAGAGAATGGGCAATTCACCTGGAATGAGTTTAAAGAAGCATTCAACTCCAAATACTTCTCGAGCGTGTTCATGAAAGGAAGGCTGTGGAATTGCTGCTCTTAAACAGCGGAGCTTGACTGTGGCCGAATATGAAGCCCAGTTCTCTAGATGGCACGCTATGTTGTACATCTGGTGAACACTAAAAGGATGAAGGCTAAGCGCCTTCTAAACGGCATTAAGCCCCACTACATCATTCAACTCGCACCTCTCGACATTCAGACTTATGCCGAGATGGTAAAGAAAGCCCAACTGCTGGAAGACGCTACGGACTTCACCGACCGTATCAAAGGGAAGTTCGTCAAGAAGGAAGTGACCTCGGGACAGTCATCTGCTAAGCCTACCAACGGCAAGAAGCGTCCCTTCAACATCACGGAGGGATCTAGCCAAGAAAGGAAACCCAAGGTTTTCGTACCCAACACTCCAACAAAGAGCCACTGCAAACACTGTGACAAGCCTGGTCACATGGCTGATGAATGCTGGAGGAAAGCCGGTGCGTGTTTGCACTGCGGAAGTCGCGAGCACCGCATCCCCGAGTGCCCGCTACTGAAAGAGAATGAAAGGCGCCCTAATGCGCCTAAGAAACAGGGCCGACTGCAAGCCCTGCATGATGAGGAACTTGCTACGGAGGGTGGCGTGGTAGAAGGTACCCTTCAAGTTTTCTCATTATCAGCATTTGTTTTATTTGATACTGGAGCCACTCATTCATTTATATCTCAAAACTTGCTGATACTGTGAATGCTAAACCTATATCCATGGGTTGTGAGTTCTCTATCACAACACCACTAGGGGAAAGGGAGAAATTGAACAAATACTTTCCCTCTGCCGATGTAATGATCGGAAACCACAACCTAAAGGCCGACCTGGTGTGTATGCCCATGGAAGGCTATGATGTAATTTTGGGAGCCGACTGGTTGTCCGCATATGGGGCAAGTGTCGACTGTAAGAAAGGGAAGGTTACCTTTAGTGACTTTCCTAAACTGGCATTCTCTGGGATTAGACATAAGAGATGGATGTCTCTAGTCTCTGCCATAAAAGCCCACAACATGATGAGGAAAGGTTGTATTGCTTTCCTAGCAGTCGTAGTAATGGAAAAAAGGGTTCCAAGATAGAAGACATACATATAGTACAGGACTACCCAGATGTATTCCCGAAGACCTGCCCGGGATTCCCCCTGAACGAGATGTCAACTTCGCCATTGAGCTGATTCCTGGAGCCGCACCGTATCGCGTCAATCGTACGGATGTCACCTGTCGAGCTGAAGGAATTGAAGGCGCAACTGATGGAGCTACTAGAAAAGGGGTTCATCAGACCAAGTACTTCCCCATGGGGAGCACCTGTGCTATTCGTAAAGAAGAAAGATGGATCGATGAGGCTGTGCATCGACTATCGACAACTCAATCAACTCACCATCAAGAACAAGTACCCTTTGCCCAGAGTCGACAAACTGTTCGACCAAATATCGGAAGCTTAATATTTCTCCAAGATCGATCTTCGATCTGGCTATCACCAAATGAGGATCAAGGAGGACGATATCTTCAAGACGGCTTTTAGGAGCAGGCATGGACATTATGAATTCATTGTTATGCCTTTTGGGCTAACCAATGCTCCTGCAGCCTTTATGCAACTCATGAACAGCATATATCGGCCCTACCTCGACAAGTTCGTGGTCGTCTTTATCGACGACATCCTCATATACTCCAAGACCAAGGAAAAGCATGAAGAACACCTGAAGACAGCACTACAAGTTTTGCGAGACAACAAGCTATATGCAAAGCTTAGCAAATGTGAATTCTGGCTCGAAGAAGTATCCTTCTTGGGCCATGTCATCTAAAAGGACGACATCTCCGTTGATCCCTCCAAAGTCAAAGTTGTACTCAATTGGGAGAGGCCAACCACGTCACCGAAATTAGAAGTTTCCTAGGACTGGCTGGCTATTACAGGCAGTTCATCAAGGACTTCTCAAAGATCGCCGTTCCTCTCACGCGTCTGACACGAAAGGAGAATCCATACTCCTGGAGTAAAGAGTGTGAGAAAAGTTTCCAAACCCTCAAAGACTGTCTTACCTTAGCACCTGTTCTCGCTCTGCCAATAGAGGGAGAAGGTTTCTCTATCTACACCGATGCCTCAGGAATCGGGCTAGGTTGTGTACTCATGCAAAAGGAGAAGGTCATCGCCTATTCTTCAAGACAACTGAAGACACATGAAGTCAACTACCCCGTGCATGATCTGGAGTTGGCTGCCGTGGTCTTCGCCTTGAAGATCTGGAGACATTACCTCTACGGAGAAAAGTTCACTGTCTACTCAGACCATAGAAGTTTGAAGTATTTATTCTCCCAGAAAGAACTCACATGAGACAAAGAAGATGGCTAGAATATCTGAAGGATTTCGACTTCAACATCCAATACCACCCAGGCAAGGGAAATGTCTCGTGTTGATGCTCTTAGTAGGAAGCCAATGGCATTTCTCTCAAGTCTAGTCCTTGGCGAGATACAACTACTAGAACAATTCGCAAGGTTAGACTTAAATATCGAATATAGAGATGATCGAGTCTTGGTTGCCAATATCAAGATTCAATCTGATCTGCTAGAGGATCAAAGCTCAACAAGACGATGATCCATTCTTAGTTCGCGTCAAAGAAACTCTAACTGAAAGACCGGACTTTGCAATGACTAAAGAAGGAAGGCTTGTCTTTCAAGGAAGGACATGTGTTCCCGACAATGAAGAACTAAAGAGAAGACTAATGGATGAAGCTCACAAGACAAAGTATACTATTCATCCAGGAGGTACCAAAATGTATCAAGATATGAAAAGAACGTTTGGGTGGCCGAACATGAAAAGAGAGTAGCTGACATGAAAAGAGAGGTAGTTGAACATGCCGCTCACTGCCTTACTTGCCAACAGTAAAAGCGGAACACCTGTGCCCTGCTCGTGTACTCAGACCGCTAGATTTCTGGAATGGAAATGGGAAAGCATTGGCATGGACTTCATCATGGGTTTACCCAAGACTGTGGTGGACTCGACGCCATATGGGTTATTGTAGATCGACTAACCAATCTGCCCACTTCCTAGCCATAAAAAGTAAGTGGTCAGTGGAGGTACTAGCTGCCTTATATGTCAAGAATTGTAAGACTACATGGCATTCCATCATCTATTGTTTCAGATCGAGATCTGAGATTTACATCTCATTTTTGGAAAGGACTGCAAGGCGCACTGGGTACTAAACTCAACTTTAGTACCGCATTCCATCCACAAACTGATGAGCAAACTGAAAGAACCAACCAATAGTGGAAGACATGTTGAGAGCTTGCATTATAGATTTCCAAGGATATGGAATGAGCCCTACCCCTAATTGAGTTCGCCTATAACAACAGTATCAGGCAAGCATTAAGATGGCACCATTCGAAGCACTCTACGGAAGAAACTGTAGATCTCCTGCATGCTAGAATGAGGTTGGAGAACAGCAATGGCTAGGCCCAGACATGGTGCAACGTACCACAAAGGACATACAGGTAATCAGAGACCGACTCAAGATTGCTCAATCTAGACAGAAGAGCTATGCCGACAAAAGAAGGCTGAGATCTAGAATTTCAAGTGGGTGATCATGTATTTCTAAAAGTGTCACCTACTCGTGGCTCCCAAGATTCGGTATAAAGGGAAAGCTCAGCCCTAGATTCATTAGTCCTTTTGAAGTACTCAAAGGGTAGGTGAGGTTGCTACCGGCTGGCGTTGCCACCGATCTATCATGTGTACACATGTGATCTATGTTTCCATGCTTAGGAAATGTGTACGACCCCACGCACATCATTCGCCACGAGAAGTTGGTGTTGAACAAGGATGTGACATATGAAGAGAACTAGTCAAGATACTAGACGAAGATACACCAACTCAGGAACCATCCCATCCCGGTGATTAAATCCTATGGAATAACCGTGGAGTGGAAGAAGCAACCTGGGAATCGGAAGGAACCATCATACGAACTATCCTAATCTTTTCGATAAGACATTCCCTCCATTATGATCATATGAATTGGGGACCAAATTCTTTTTAAGTGGGGAGGATGTAGCAATCTGGATTTTTCAATAATATAATAATAAAAGTTATAATAATAAAATAAAGTAATTAGAAAATCAAAGAAAAGAGAATAAATAAAACCCATCAAATGAAAATAAGTAATGGGCTCTATTAAATGGACCCATTAGAAATTAGTGGGCTAAAATAGAGATTTTAAAAAAGGGGAATAATAGAGAAATACCCAAATTCGTAACTAAATATTACTAAAATAGAAAAGAGATATTTAATACATTAAAGTTAGTTTGAGTTAGAATTGATTCTTAAACCTACACTAATTTTGGCCACGAAATCCCCTCTCTCCCAACCCAAATAGGAGATCTCTTACTTAAAAAGGGGAGAGGAAAATACGAAATTCAGAATTTAATATGAGTTAGACTTAAACTAGGAAAGGGAATAGGGAGAAGCTTAAATACTCTTCTTAAACCCTCATGGCCGGCCCGAACTCATGCCAAGAGGTTCCTAGACTAGGAGGAGAGGCCAAGAGGAGGAGAATTCATGGAGAAGAAGGATCTCTCAATTCTCCCCGAGTTCTTCAAGTTCTTAACCCTAGAAGAAGGAAACAATCAAAGGTAGGCATTCTCACGAGCATAAACCATGAACATTTTCTGTAGGATGTCATGTCTATCAGGAACAAAAGCCATTGGTTTCATATTTTTCCATCGAGCAAATCTTAGTTCTCATTTTCCAAGTTCTGTGAACTCCATGACCCCGAACCCCTTTACAAATTCATCTCTTCATGCATAATCATCCTCATGCCATGAGATTTTTACTGTAAGAACTGATGGATGTTGGTTTCTTTTGCCCCTGAAAGCTCTAATTTCCATCCATCCTATCATGCGAATTAATTCTTTGATCTCATCTGTGTACTGTCTAAACTTCCATGAATACCATGACCAAAGCATGTCGAAACCTGTTTGCTTTTCAAATTCCTATTTACTGGAAGTACCCATATATGTCTGGATCTGTTTAAAAATTGTTTCACAATTTTTCATAAATTGTACAATTTGTTCTTAATTTTAGAACAACCTATGTCAAAACCTGGAAGTTCTGGTCCGCAATCCAATGCACTGTACTTTTCCTGTCGGACTCTGGCACAGACCCTGTGAACGCGGCAGCCCGATAGGCCACGTTCACAACGCCGTCGCGACAGTACCTCTGTTGCGATCAGGTCTCAACAGTCTTGTCGTCGCGATTTGCTGCAGGTCCCGTCGCGTTCCTTTCAAGCCCCTATCGCGATCCAAGCGCCTATCTTGCCCGACCGGTCGCGATCTGTACTACCCCCTATCGCGTTCTGTCCTAAGCCTGTCGCGACCCTTACTGGGCTACGTCGCGATCTCAGTTTTTGGCCCGAAAACAAGTCTTTTTCAAAGTCTTGTTGTACCACCATAATTCCCATACCATGCTAACTATCTTGCACACAGAAAAGATGAAATGTTAAATTATTGAATATATTCTAAGAAATTCAAGTTAACCACATGACCTATCATATTCCATGATTTCTATTACATGTCGCACACACTTTGAAACCATCCAAATATGGCTAAATTGGCATGAATATGACACCTAACATATTGGGTAATTTTGAAGAATTTGTTTACGACTCTTGCGATGTTTTGGAACACCGATCTCGACAATCCACTGTTCTAGAACTCCACTAGAACGTCGAGCACTTGTTTCTATATACACACTTTCTTGACTTGACGAACTCTTCGTCGGATATTCCTTCTTTTGGACTAGTGAGTCTTTGTTCAAGGTCTCCGTAAGTCTCCTCTGTCCATGGATTCCCACATGGTCGACGAGCCGGTTGTACCTAACACCTATGATACCCCTTTAGGGATCAATACGATCCAAACGGCTATTAGAAATTCACTCTCATCTTGAATCACGCCGGACCTCTGGACCTGTGCTTAACATGGCCAGTGGTAGAGTCGTGAGTTCCACCTGACTGCCAACATCAAGTGCGCGTGTTGTGCAACTGTTATTATCGCATGTTTACTCGACGTGTTACGTACAATGTCCACTAGCTCTCATCTACACTCTATTCGCTCATCTATTCATGTTCACTCTACTATCTCGTCTATTCATCTAGTGCACTCATCTATTCTTGGTACTCTATATTGGCCATTGACTGATTGTCTAAAAGATAAACAATATAACCAATGGTTGGCAATATATAAAGGGCCTGATCTGGTCCTGAGATGTGCGCCCGAAAATGCTAGTGCCCATGGGAGTTAAATGATCAGAGTGTTTGGCATTACACTCAAGTGCTATCTATCTCGATTATCTAGATGACAATCAAAAGTGCTATGTTCTCTCGTTGTCCATTAATAACAAAGTGCTATGCAATACTCGTGCTATTACTATACTTCTGTTATTGTGCTATGGCCATCCTGCTATTCTGTGCTATTCTCGACACTTGTGTTTTTTGGAAAGTCTTACTATTCGTTCACGTGCTATCCTACTATCTTTTGCAATACATGACTCTCTTGCTCTATCGTTAGTACTCTGCCTTTAATGCATTAATTACTTAAAGCCTGCTTGAGCCTGAGATTTAAGACCTACTGGGCGATGTTCGCTCACCCTACGTTATTTGTCGTTATGTTCTCAGGTGAGACCGAGGATGAACCATACACTCAAGTGGATGGGAACGACCTGGAGTGATGTCATGAGTAACCTAGCGTCCTATTGCTATGTTTAGCATTGTAATAGTTAGGTTTGAAGTTTAGTCTTTTGCTTTATTTCAATGTAATTGGGCCCTATAGATTAGCTCTGATATCAGTGGTTGTAACTAGACATTGGAAAGTTATTAATGAAATGAATCCACTTTAGAATTATTCACTGTGCCATGGTTTGATGTCTAGTACTCGCTCTATACCCTTTACTTGCAACTGCCTCGCGTTCTGATCTTCCGCGTTGAGGCGTGACACCAGTAGCGGGTGAGGGCGGTGCGGCGGCGACAGAGGAAGAAGAAGGTGAGGCGGGCGAGGAGATTACGCGGTGTAGAGAAGAGGCCGCCTCGGCCGGGAAGTCCCCCCACGGCTTGAAACGGTATGTATCCAATCCTTATCTCTGTGGTTTGAGGTGGAAGGGGAGAGGGGGGGTGCCATCGGCACCGGGAAGGAGAAGGTGTGAATCACGTCCACTACAGTGGACACGGTTCACGCGGTTGAATCGCGGCGGCTTTACATCTTTGATTCTTTGATGTGTACTAACTTGTGTGCGCATTGTACAGGGGATAATAAAGCCAAGGACCCAATGGCCTTTGGTCCTAGCTGCTTATCAAGGGCTCCCAGACTTTCAGAGGGAGAGAGTCCGGGGGATGGGGTTTGGGCCGATCCTGGAGATCGAGCCCTTCTATGTGGATAGCCCCCTGATACAGGCCCTAAGGGAGAGGTGGGACAGAGCGAGCCGGGACTTTTTGTTCCTGTGGGGCATATGGTGCCGAGCTGGAGGACGTGACCTGGATCACGGGATTACGGGTGGATGGGGGGGCAGTGACGGTGGTCACCTATGCGGACTACACCGAGTTCACGCAGGACATGCTAGATTTGGAGCCCCAAGGTGACGAGCTCGGCGACCGAAGGATGGTCGGCCGAGTGGAGCTTCTGGAGAGCCTGGGCCTTTGGGGAGTCAGGCAGAGAGGAGATGAGAATGTTTGTAGGCATTTGTGCAGCGAGAGCAGGGCTGGCCCGAGCAGTCTACTGCCAGGACCTCGAGGACAACGAGAGGGCAGACCGGGACCTGAGGAGGTTTTAGTATTTGTAACGGCCCTGGATATTTATACCCAATAAGGGTCCATATCCAGATCCGCCTCCCGAGAACGGACCGAAGTCTCACAAGGGATAGCTCGAACACGTGTCCAGGAAGAATATAAAAGACAAACCACAACAGTAAGAGACACAAGAAAGAACATTTGTTCATATCTGCATATAACAATTTACAACTGTCACATTACATTATTACATGTTCAAATTAAGAAGAGTAAAACTACCTGGGGCATACCCCGAGGGAGCACAAGCTCACACAACTCTACTAACACTACTGTTGGTGGTACAAGTCTATCACAGCGTCTTCGCAAGCTACACCAATGGTAATCCTGAAAAGAACTATAAGGGAGTCAGCCTCAACAAGTCACTGGCTCAGTAGGGGACCACCCAAACCTCACAGAATATGGAGGACCTCAACCCCAACGTCTCATTGGCAATACCGATAGCCAAACCATTACATGCTCACAACAAAGCATAATTATATCAATTTACATAAATCTCGGAAAGAAGAAAAGACGGCAGAACTAGCATCATGCTACTAGTCTGCCTAATCACTGTAAAGCCTAGGCCACAAGCCTCACAAGCACACCATCTCAATAGTTGGTCGCCTAAACTATAAGCCACACAGGCAAAGCATTGCCTAAGCTACCAACTTCACTGGCAAGCCTTTAAACACATGGGTGACAGGATTGCTAACCAAGAGCTAATCCTTTATACCCTTAAACTACGATGTATCGAATGTCACACTTAAGAAACAGGACTGGCTACCACGATGCCAATCCATCGCACACTAAACCATAATCGGATACTTACCCAAGGAAGGGTAAAACACAACAAGTGGAAGGTCACACCACACGACCTCCACTTTACCACCTGAAAAGACTAGTACTCAGCGTACTACGAGAATCAATATCCACAAGAGGTACAGGTGCCTACCACCACATGGTACCACCACTGAAACACAAACACAATTGTGCCACCACTAGGGCACACCACAACCAGTGAGTCTCTGCTCACTAACCACAACTAGAACCGTGCCAACACCATGGCACACCTGGACGGGTAAAACTACAACCAACACATGCTATAACCAATAGCAAAGCACGAGTTGGAAAGCACGATGCCACCACACGGGACAGACTACTGGTTCATGACGCCAGTATCCAACCTGGACAACACATCCCAAGAACTACCTCTCAGTCTCACAGTCACGGACGTAAGGTCCAACTGTCGCTCCACAACACAAAGTAAAGCCAAAGAACTGTGGAGACCAACCAAACCACCACAACCTACAGGTCACACACCCTGTAGGCCCATGCCTGGCACCTTTAGAGACTCTGGCCCGAGCACTCTAAAGTGAGGCACTGGTAACAGGACTAGATGGGGTCCAGCGACGTCTACTGGTGTCCATACCCCTAACTACGAGCGCGCTATAAGTGACTAAACAAAACTCTCTCAAGTCACTGTCCCATTGTCGTCATTCCCTCACCAGACATACTACTCAAACATAAGAGTGAGGGTGTCCAGGAAGATGACAAAACCTCAACGGTACCACTATACTGGGACAAGCCCCGAGCACACACAGGTGCCTAGCTCACACAAACCTAGGCACCCAACTGAAGGTATTCCGGAATAGGCGTCGGACCACCACACTCGCAATGCACAAACCATGACATATATACTTACTTACATATTCTTTATTACAAACCACGGTATCCATTCATAATCTGGCCTATCATCGGTCACCATGTGACCTCCAAACCATCCCACACTAGTACACACTTATACCAGACCGTACAACACAACCTTGCCTGTCATTGGTCACTCTGTGACCTCTATGGCATTACACATTACTTAACACGTACTCATTATAATACTCTTTAAAAGACAACAATAGACTAGGGCTAGGTTCATAAGTGGACCTTCACTGCCCAGTCACCTCATATTAGCTATACCAGTTATATTACAATAATCATAATATCAACCGCTAGCCATGCATACTCATGCACGGCACTCAAACCGTGTAAACGCCATGTAAAAGCATGCTCACTTTGTGAGCACCACCCTTATCACGCAAAACACACACAAACGACACGCTAACCACGCTCACAGAGCGCTACAAGTGCCAATGCATCATTAGCACTGCCATGTACAATAATTAAACGATAATCGGATAATCGTACCATTAAAACAAACACCACAAGCACAGTCGGCTGTGGTCGCGACATGGGGTTCAATCGCAATCAGGTCACGACACCCCAATAAACCGCAATCAGAAACACTAACGCGGCAAGACACAACAGCGCCATGAGATCGCGCCACCCCGACATGTCACGATAGGAAACCTTGTCACGACGGGTCGGCCTGTCGCGACCTGGTCGCGACAGCAGGGTTCGTCGCCTTCTCAAGTGAAAACCCTAATCCGGGAACCATCTATGGATTTTCCATGTAAACCACCCACATGATGTTTCAACCCGGTTTTCATGCTCATTTCACCTCCTAGCATGGTATCTACTTTTTAAAGCGGTAAATAAACTATCATTATCACGTCCCGAGAATTACGCAGCGGATGTTAATAATGCGAAATATTCGAGTCGATATCCGAGACGTGAACAGTCGACAAATAAGCCTCTAGCTAGCACGCACTAAATGTATAACAACATACATCATCATAGGCCCAAATATTGAACTCAACTAATCTTTTATTCAAATCTCAACTCACTGTATTCCAAATAGAAACTATTACAGGACTAAGACTCAATAAAAAGGAAAAGTACATAATACCTCACTTCCTACTACATTGTTCTAACACTCAAAATAATCAACTATAGATAGACTCATAATTGGAACGCTCATCACTCGGACGCATTCCCATCCTTGACTTGCTCTTCCTCTTGAGCTTCATAGTCACCTAGATTGGGTAAAGTAGGGGATGAGCAAACTAGCCCAGTAGGATTTATATCTCAATGTGCGGGCAATGATATAGGTGATTACATTTTAGAACTAGGTAAGCACGATGAATGTCATGATATGTATGTGCGAATAAAACTCATTAAAACATGATACATGAACAATCTAGATAGAGTGATCATGATAGAACAAGATTTTTGAACAAGATGACAAGATAGAACTAGCATAGATCACTTTGTACAAGCACACAAGATTTCACTTGATGTCAATAGTTTTCAAGAACGCAAGATATCACTAGTTGCATTAAATACATGATGGCCATATCACGCAAGCAAGCAAACACGCAAGAGCACGATAATGTAACACTAATCCGGCACGTAGACACTAATGTACACCAAGAAAAGATCCATCAAGAATGTACTCCAGGACACGTGTATGTGGTTGTTGTATCTATCATTCAACACAACACTCACGACTCCAGCGCAGATGCAATGCCAGTAATCATTATACCCCATGTTTAACAGTATATTTATGACTCGCCGTCATTGGGGCTAGACTGGAGCCCTTGGACACACGTCGTGCCTGATCAGCATCTCACTTAAATTTTAAATGTAGATACCCACAGTCATTAATAATGGCCAGTGAGAGTTCAATAAGTAAGTATGTGTAATGTCATGTTCATGATGATGACGAGAACTAGTAATAACTAAATGAACATGATTTCATGATAACAATGGTCAAGAGATAAATTCGACAGCATAACAGTACGATTTATGATTTAGTTCAATCTTTACATTAATGGCTTTATCTAGACTGTAAATCACACTCACGAGAACAAGACGAGAGGAAGTGCACGCTATCTCCGTGGAAACTTCAATGGTACAACCAACTCATCGGCCATGTGGGAATCCATGGTCAGATGAGATTTACGGAGGCCTTGGAGAAAAGGTCACTAGTCTATCGATTCGGAATGACCGGTAGAGAGTTTCCAAATCCCAAGAAAGGGCTGCCTAGTAGTGCAAGTGTGTAGTGATGTACGAGTGTCAATTCACAATCCATCGGTCTCAAACTCGTGGAAAACACTTAACATGATGGCACGAATTGAATAATGCACTTAACTACACATGGTTTGCAAGATTTTAAGAATAATAATTTCATTTAATCAAGCTAGAACGGTAACAAGAGTCAATCACATGTTCCATGATGATCATATCATTAAGAAAGCAATTAGAATAATATTCATGTAATTAAGGATTTTTAAATGGGTTAAACACTTTAAGCCATTAAATAGACATCATGTAATGATCAGACCCAAGACATACAATTTGCACGTTAAAATCATATTAAACAGACCTTAAGATTTACAAACAAAACAAGTGAGGTTTCAAGCAAAATCCTGAGGTGGCGACGGACACTTGTAAGGGTAGCGATGGGGTCAAATCAGAATGTGACAGTGCCATGTAAGGATCGCGACAGGCTTGTCTGATCAGGCAGGCAGATCGCGACGGGTACATATGAAGAAGGCGACATGGCTGTCAGACCCGAAGGTCAGGTCGCGACGGACACTTGTAAGGGTCGCGACGGGTCGGGAACAGAACGCGACACTGGGATGTGAACACGCGACGGGGAAGTCAGATCAGGCGACGAGATAGCGACGGGGTACTCGTCGCATTCAGAACACGACGGGTTTACGGTCGCGACAAGACCTTGGAATGCGACCTATCAGGCCGTCGCATTCGCAGGGTCTGCGCCTGAATCTAACAGAAAGGACATGTTGTTGGATTGCGGTCCAGAACTGCTTATATTGACACAAGGTGCTTCAAAAATAGAGAACAAATTGTACAGTGCATGAAAATAACGAAACCAATTTTAAACCACCTACACATGCAAGGGTACTTCCAGTAAATCGAAATTAGAAAACTATGATGGTTTCGATAGGCTTTAATCAAGTCAAGCACAACGTAAAAGCTAAGTGCAACCTGAAAGCACAGTATCATGCAGCGACCCTCTTACCACGTTTATAACTCTCTAACTAACGACTTTTAGACAAACGTTGAACATAAAACATGACGAGAACAACTAGTAGAAAAACTTTCATGTTTGTGTGTTTACTCTGATTCGGTCTTGAATCCCATGAACATATAAAGAACGGGAAAAGCCCTAACAGTGCGCGACTTGGGGAAACACTTATAATTCAAATCTACTCATTGGAATTTGATGAAACCAGTGGGAAACGAAATCTAACTTGATGCTCTACACAATGGTATAGGATATGTTAAGGTTTGGCCCAAGAAAACCTACCTTCTGGGTTGGAGAAATCCTGTTCTTCCAGAAAACCCGTGTTCAGACCACTCGCAGGAGAACGCTTAATACTCTGTGTATACTGCATGGAATTTAGGCATTCCACTTGGGTTAGGACGTAGACTTGACCCTCTTTCCAGGGGTATAAGCCTTGCAAGGTTTGGTTTAGGTTTGGCCTACCTTTGATCGGCTTCAAGTGGACGGTTTGTGCAGGTCGTAGTAGACGAACGGGGGAAGAAGATGTCCTTCTTGTGGTCAATCCACAGCTCCCCAGCCCCCAAGAGCTCCTCCACACGACCCCAGCAAGTTGTAAACTCGTCCCTAGGGTTTGGGTGAAGAGTATTTAAGTAACCAAGGTATTTAGGAGTCCTATGTAACTAGGAAAGAAGGGTTGCGGGATTGGCTTGTCTTTCCAAAATTTGAAGATCTCTCCCTCCATTAGAGAGACTTGTCCATCAAGCAACCTCTATGGGTGGGTAGGCACGAATTTGGGTTGTCAAGAGTGTAAGATCTCTTCCCAATTCAACTCTAATTGCCTCTTTTTAATTTCAGCTAATTTAGCTACGAATTCCATGCATTTCCTAGCTTCATTTGATTTTTGGGTCATATGTGGTCCATTGGCCCAATTAAGATATTGGGTCATCAATATATAATGTTGGGAGTCTCTCCAACACTTTTTATTAAATTTTTGGTTGCGTCGTATTTTCGTGTTAACGGTTTTCCGACTTGTTTCCTAATTTGGATAATTGTTCACAATAACTCTTAAACTTAGTCCAAATGATTTTTATTGACCCAAATTTCTTGATGGGTCATTAGAAGATATTATTTGAAGCCCATATATGATTTTTATTTAATTTTCTGACTCATCCAAGTACGTGTGATAATGATTTTTCGACTTATTCATGAATTACGATAATAAGTCGTGAAACACTTTAAACTTGGCTAATCTGATTTTTCTTGGCATAAATTTCTTTGTGAAACTTTTAGTAAAAATGTTTAGGGTTGATTTATAATTTTTACGAATTTTTTTCCGATGTGTTTTAGCTCATACTATAATGATACGTATGTTTAAATACTCCGATATTATGGAAATTATTTATTTCCATTTATTTTGAATTTTATGAAGTTAAAATTTCCGGGGTGCTACACCCTCCCCCACTTAAGAGAATTGGTCCCCAAATTCATGTATAGAAAGTTATTGTACAAGTGAGGTGTAACTTGTGAATAGCTCCGGGTATCTTTTGCGCATTGCTTCCTCGGTTTCCCACGTGTCGTCTTCATCCATGCATTGATTCCATCTAACCCTTACCAGTGGGATGGTCTTGTTCCTTAATTGGCGCAGTTCTCGTCCACGATCTTAATTGGCTTCTCTTGATATGTCCGTCTTTGTTGAATTCCAGGAGCTCATACTCTATGACATGCCACGGATCCCGTACATACTTTTTCAACATGGATATGTGGAACACATCGTGTATTCCATCCATTTGTGGTGGTAAAGCGAGACGATATGCCACCTCGCCGATTCTTTCAAGGATTTCGAAAGGCCCGACAAACCTTGGTGATAACTTGCCTTTAATGCCAAAACGCCTGATTCCACGGCCTGGAGACACTTTTAAGAATACATGTTCCCCAACCTGAAACTCCAGGTCTCTTGTCTTTGCTGCGCCACGTCCCGAGAATTACGCAGCGGATGTTAATAATGCGGAATAATTTGAGTCGATATCCCGAGACGTGAACAGTCGGCAAATAAGCCTCTAGCTAGCACGCACTAAATGTATAACAACATACTCACCATAGGGCCCAAATTGAACTCAACTAATCTTTTTTCAAATCTCAACTCATTGTATTCTAATAGAAACTATTACAGGACTAAGACTCAATAAAAAGGAAAAGTACATAATACCTCACTTCCTACTACATTGTTCTAACACTCAAAATAACTAACTATAGATAGACTCATAATTGGAATGCTCATCACTCGATGCATTCCCATCCTCGACTTGCTCTTCCTCTTGAGCTTCATAGTCACCTAGATTGGGTAAAAGTAGGGGATGAGCAAACTAGCCCAGTAGGATTTATATCTCAATGTGCGGGCAATGATATAGTGATTAACATTTTATAACTAGGTAAGCACGATGAATGTCATGATATGTATGTGCGAATAAAACTCGTTAAAACATGATACATGAACAAGCTAGATAGAGTGATCATGATAGAACAAGATTTTTGAACAAGATGACAAGATAGAACTAGCAATAGATCACTTTGTACAAGCATGCAAGATTTCACTTGATGTCAATAGTTTTCAAGAACGCAAGATATCACTAGTTGCATTAAATGCAGGATGGCCATATCACGCAAGCAAGCAAGCACGCACGAGCACGATAATATAACATTAATCCGCGCGTAGACACTAATGTACACCAAGAAAAGATCCATCAAGAATGTACACCAGGACACGTGTATGTGGTTATTGTATCTATCATTCAGCACGACACTCACGACTCGCACGCAGATGCAACGCCAGTAATCATTATACCCTATGGTTAACAGTATATTTATGACTTGCCGTCATTGGGGCTAGACTAGAGCCCTTGGACACATGCCGTGCCCGGTCAGCATCTCACTTAAATTTTAAATGTAGATATCCATAGTCATTAATAATGGCCAGTGAGAGTTTCAATAATAAGCATGTGTAATGTCATGTCATGATGATGATGAGAACTAGTAATAACTAAATGAACATGATTTCATGATAACAATGGTCAAGAGATAAATTCGACAGCATAACAGTACGATTTATGATTTAGTTCAATCTTTACATTAATGGCTTTAGTCTAGACTGTAAATCACACTCACGAGAACAAGATGAGAGAGGAAGTGCACGCTATCTCCGGGGAACTTCAATGGTACAACCAACTCATCGGCCATGTGGGAATCCATGGTCAGAGGAGATTTACGGAGGCCTTGGAGAAAAGGTCACTAGTCTACCGATTCGGAATGACCAGTAGAGAGTTTCCAATCCCCAAGAAAGGGTGCCTAGTAGTGCAAGTGTGTAGTGATGTACGCGTGTCAATTCACAATCCATCGGTCTCAAACTCGCGGAAAACACTTAACATGATGGCACGAATTGAACAATGCACTTAACTACACATGGGTTTGCAAGATTTTAAGAATAATAATTATCATTTATCAAGCTAGAATGGTAACAAGAGTCAATCACATGTTTCATGAATGATCATATCATTAAGAAAGCAATTAGAATAATATTCATGTAATTAAGGCTTTTTAAATGGGTTAAACACTTTAAGCCATTAATAGACATCATGTAATGATCAGACCCAAGACATACAATTTACACGTTAAAATCATATTAAACAGACCTTGGGTATAGCGGTAAGATTTACAAACAAAACAAGTGAGGTTTCAAGCAAAATCCTGAGGTGGCGACGGACACTTGTAAGGGTAGCGACGGGGTCAGATCAGAACGTGACAGTGCCTTGTAAGGATCGCGATAGGCTTGTCTGATCAGGCAGGCAGATCGCGACGGGTACATATGAAGAAGGCGACATGGCTGTCAGACCCGAAGGTCAGGTCGCGACGGACACTTGTAAGGGTCGCGACGGGTCGGGAACAGAACGCGACACTAGATGTGAACAACGCAATGGGGAAGTCAGATCAGGCGGCGAGATAGCGACGGGGTACTCGTCGCATTCAGAACGCGACGGTTTACTGTCGTGACAAGACCTCAGAACACGGCCTATCGGGCCGTCGCGTTCGCAAGGTCTGCGCCTGAATCCTATAAAGAAGGACATGTTCTTGGATTACGGTCCAGAACTGCCTTATATTGACACAAGGTGCTTCAAAAATAGAGAACAAATTGTACAGTGCATGAAAAATACGAAACCAGTTTTAAACCAACCTAGACATGCAAGGGTACTTCCAGTAAATCAGAATTAGAAACAATGATGGTTTCGGCAGGCTTTAATCAAGTCAAACACAATGTAAAAGCTAAGTGCAACCTGAAAGCACAGTATCATGCAGCGACCCTCTTACCACACTTATAACTCTCTAACTAACGACTTTTAGACAAACGTTGAACATAAAACATGACGAGAACAACTAGTAGAAAAACTTTCATGTTGTGTGTTTACTCTAATTCGGTCTTGAATCCCATGAAACATATAAAGAACGAAAAAAGCCCTGACAGTGCGCGACTTGGGGAAAACACTTATAATTCAAAATCTACTCATTGGAATTCGATGAAACCAGTGGAAACGAAAGCTAACTTGATGCTCTACACATTGGTATAGGATATGTTAAGGTTTGGCCCGCGAAAGCCTACCTTCTAGGTTGGAGAATCCCGTTCTTCCAGAAAACCCGTGTTCAGACCACTCGCAGGAGAACGCTTAATACTCTGTGTATACTGCATGGAATTTAGGCATTCCACTTGGGTTAGGACATAGACTTGACCCTCTTTCCAGGGTATAAGCCTTGCAAGGTTTGGTTTAGGTTTGGCCTACCTTTGATCGGCTTCAAGTGGACAGTTTGTTCAGGCCGCAGTAGACGAATGGGGGAAGAAGATGTCCTTCTTGTGGTCGATCCACAGCTCCCCAGCTCCCAAGAGCTCCTCCACACGACCCCAGCAAGTTGTAAACTCGTCCCTAGGGTTTGGGTGAAGAGTATTTAAGTAACCAAGGTATTTAGGAGTCCTATTGTAACTAGGAAAGAAGGGTTGCGGGATTGGCTTGTGTCTTTCCAAAATTTGAAGATCTCTCCCTCCATTAGAAAGTCTTGGCCATCAAGCAACCACTATAGGTGGGTAGGCACAAATTTGGGTTGCCAAGAGTGTAAAATCTCTTCCCAATTCAACTATAATTGCCTCTTTTTAATTTCAGCTAATTTAAGCTACGAATTTCCATGCATTTCCTATCTTCATTTGATTTTTGGGTCATATGTGGTCCATTGGCCCATTAAGATATTGGGTCATCAAATAATGTTGGGAGTCTCTCCAACACTTTTATTAATTTTTGGTTGTGTCGTATTTTCGTGTTAACAGTTTTCGACTTGTTTCCTAATTTGGATAATTGGTCACAATAACTCTTAAACTTAGTCCAAATGATTTTTATTGACCCAAATTTCTTGATGGGTCATTAGAAGATATTATTTGAAGCTCATATATGATTTTTATTTAATTTTCTGACTCATCCAAGTACGTGTGATATGATTTTTCCGACTTATTCAAGAATTACGATAATAAGTCGTGAAACACTTTAAACTTGGCTAATCTGATTTTTTCTTGGCATAATTTCTTTGTGAAACTTTTAGTAAAAATGTTTGGGGTTGATTTATATTTTTACAGATTTTTTTCCGATGTGTTTTAGCTCATACGATAATGATACGTATGTTTAAATACTCCGATATTATGAAATTATTTATTTCCATTTATTTTGAATTTTTATGAAGTTAAAATTTCTGGGGTGCTACAATCATGCAATCTATGTAACAAATCAAGGTAGAACTCCCTACCTTCACGAAGAACGCGCAATCCACGCATGGCATGGAGTTTCCCCCACTCCACGCAATGTCCTCGCGTCGAGAGCGCGTCGAACACCTCGCCGAAATGCCGAATCGCCCCGAAATCCGCCACAGCACCTCTTCTGGGTCGAGCATAGCTTGTGAAAGCTCTGTTCGCCAACCTTCTTAAAAACTGCACAGCGGTTGGGATCACGACGTACCTCCCCGTCGCGACCTTGTCGCAACGGACTAGGGCGTCGCCTTCCCATTCCCGACGTCAGCAAACCCCACTCCATGCGCGACACACGGCGCACATGCAGACGTTGACCCAAGCGGCGGCAACCAAAACGTGACCCCCACTGCCATCGCGTTCAGAACGTGGCCTATACCCCGTCGTGTTCATATCCAGTGAACCAACGGGCACTACGGGCCTAACCTACCGGCCCACTAAGCTCCACACAGCGTGCAGAAACCTCGACCAAGGCCTAATGATATTGGTCATGAGCACCATACCAAAGCCATAAACGTAGATCCAAACTACCACTAATCAACGATCCGCGAAGATCTGGAAAACGCGCTACGTTACATTACTATCACTAAAAAGGAATGTCGTCCTCGACATTCAAAACGAGCGACGATAAAACACACTATCACCTAAAAGAAACAAAGTCAATGCAGAGCTTCCTCTGCATCCTTCTTTTCAAACCATCTATTCATTTCCATACTTACTCTGCCTTTCATTTCTTTTTAATTTATTCCACAACTACTTTATTTTCGAAACCCATTCTATCATTGTTTAACTTTCAACTATAAACGATTATATCCTACTATTAGCACTTTATCTCCTTGGACTAAACCTACTTCCACATTTTCCGGGTAATTCTACCTGGCCAATAGCGCTTTATCTTCTTAGACTCAACCTATTCCCACCTTTTCCTGGTTGTGTTCGCAACATTTCTTTCTAGGCCACTTTTCTTGCTTAAATTCTTTCACTTTATTCCACTATTTACTTATCACTTATAACCATCACTTGGCTCAATTGCGCACAAATCTTTAAATTCTCTTTTAATTACTTAAACTTCAGATAACCTATGAATATTAAATCTTTCATGCTTCCACTGCGCTACTCTGATCATACTAAACCTTTCACCATATATTTCAAGAATTCTGGATTCCCTTAATCCATTAATAACTTATCCCGCTTCAAATTATATTTTCCAACTAACTTTACATTTCTCTTATCATACTATTTAATTGACTCCACTCATATTCTATCTTCTACTATATCTGCTTCACACTGAATTCTGAATCTTGCATATATCAATATTGATATATTTTTCTCTTTATATATATTCTTTACTTTAAACAATTCTCTAACTGATTTAACAAACCCAATTCATATCTTTTCACATCTACCATTATCATTACTACACATTGTCCGAAGATTTACCTTTACCTTTATTCAGACCTTGCTCAATTATATGACATCAAATCTCAAAATTTCTTTACCATTAAACTGATTATACTGCTCTTCACCTTTTTCTGTTCCCTTTCATTATACCTTAATCTGCTCATCACTCATTAATTGAGTATTATTACTTTACTTCAAATTCTAGAAATATTCTTATAACAAAATTTATTTATTCATCCAAATCACCTTACTGCATATTATTACACAAATTCTTATTGTACACTTCCTAAATCTTTTAATTATCACTATTCTATAATCTACCACATTCTTTTTCTTCACCCGATCATTAATTCTAAACTTTATCTTTACTATCATAGCATAACACCATTTCTACAAAATATTTCTCTTGACTAGTTTACTAGCTGACTAATCTCCAGGTGCCATTTATGCTACAATCCTTCTTACTCTCCACCATAGTTATATAAACAACTTCACTATTACGACTTATTCACAAATATCCATTCCCAATTTACCTTGTACTTCCCCATTACTTCTCAATGGACTTAACCTTGTCCATTCTACTTACATAGCTTCAACTTACTTTAATTATTTAGCTTTAACTTCAATCTGCCTCTGGCACCAATTTCCCTTCTCTGTTTCCACAATCTACACACAATGTTGGCACCACTACTCTTATCTTTAACACTGCAACAACCTTATACAAATCTCTCTGCGAAATCTTTATCCACTGCCTTTTATTAAGCAAACATTTGTCTCTCTTAAACCAACTGGTCACCTCTACACACTTACATAGGTTTCCATATTAAATTTTTCTATTATCCTCATTATTTATATCAACACTACCCTTAAACTCTTTTGCTGCAATATTCTTAATCACAAATTACACTTATGGACCATCTTGATCATTGCTCCTCTGCTTACCAACATCTCATCTCAAGCTAGACTATCTTACTTAATCATGTCAAATCTAACGTCATGAATCATATTATATCCAAGCAACTCCTAACACTTTGTTAACATAAATCTCAAACACATAACTGTCTTTGCTACAATTTTCAACCACAATTCACCCATTTAACAGTCCTGATTACAGAGCCCTATTCCTCATCACAATAAATTTCTCTATTATTCTATCACATCACTACCTATATCTTTTTCCACAACTCTATCTTCATTAAAATACTTTTTACTGAATTTCATAACTAAATTCACTAATTCTTTCAATTTCTATAATAAGAATCTTTAATCAGCTTCACCTTAACCACAATTCACACCCCATTAACCACTCACACTACACCACTAACTATATCATCTCTCTACTATTACCCACTACTACTGATCCAACTAGCTATACACCAATTCACATACAAGGCTCACATGAAAACGTACAAAAAACACAAGAAACCACAGACTTACTACTAGCAGTGGACATTAATCATGTATTTGGACATGTACCCTTTAATGTCTTTTCATATTCTAACTGGACATTGCTCTGATACCATTGTAACGGCCCTGCGATTTATACCCAATAGGGTCCATATCCGATCCGCCTCCCGCGAACGGACCGAAGTCTCGCAAGGGATAGCTCGAACACGTGTCCAGGAAGAATATAAAAGACAAACCACAATAGTAACAGACACAAAAAAGAACATGTGTTCATATCTGCATATAACAATTTACAACTATCCCTTACATTATTACATGTCCAATTAAGAAGAGTACAACTACTTGGGTCATACCCCGAGGGAGCACAAGCCCCACACTCTACTACACTACTGCTGGTGGTACATTCGTCACAGCTCTTCGCAGCTACACAAACGGTAAATCCGGAAAAGAAATATAAGGGAGTGAGCCTCACAAGTCACTGGCTCAGTAGGGGACCACCCAAAACCTCACAAATACGGGAGGACCTCAACCCCAACGGGTCTTATTGGCAATACCGATAGCCAAACCATTACATGCTCACAACAAAGCATAATTATATCAATTCACACAAATCTCGGAAAGAAGAGAGACGGTAGAACCAGCATCATGCTACTAGTCTGCCCAATCACTGTAAAGCCTAGGCCACAAACCTCACAGGACACCCATCTCAACACCTGGTCGCCTAAACTGTAAGCCACACAGGCAAAGCATTGCCTAAGCTACCAACTTCACTGGCAAGCCTTTAAACACATGGGTGATAGGATTGCTAACCAAGAGCTAATCCTTTATACCCTTAAACTACGATGTATCGAATGTCACACTTAAGAACAGGACTGGCTACCACGATGCCAATCCATCGCACACTAAACCATAATCGGATACTTACCCAAGGAAGGTAAACACCGACAAGTGGAAGGTCTCACCACACGACCTCCACTTCACCACCTGAAAAGACTAGTACTCAGCGTACTACGAGAAATCAGTATCCACAAGAGTTATAGGGCCTACCACCACGTGGTACCACCACTGAAACACAAACACAACTGTGCCACCACTAGGGCACACCACAACCAGTCAAACCACAACCAGTGAGTCTCTGCTCACCAACCACAACTAGAACCGTGCCAACACCATGGCACACCTCGACGGGTAAACCACAACCAACACATGCTATAACCAATAGCAAAGCACGAGTCGGAAAGCACGACGCCGCCACACTGGACAAACTACTGATTCATGACGCCAGTATCCAACCCGGACAACACAACATAAGAACTACCTCTCAGTATCGCAGTCACGGACGTAAGGTCCAACTGCTGCTCCACAACACAAGTAAAGCCAAAGAACTGTGGAGACCAACCAAACCACCACAACCTATAGGTCACACACCCTGCAGGCCCATGCCTGGCACCTTTAGAGACTCTGGCCGAGCTCTCTAAGTGAGGCACTGGTAACAGGACTAGCTAGGGTCCAGCGACGTCTACTGGTCTCCGTACCCCAACTACGAGGCACTACAAGTGACTAAACACAAACTCTCTCAAGTCATTGTCCCACTGTCATCTTTCCCTCAGCCGGACGTACTACTCAAACACAAGAGTGAGGGTGTCCAGGAAGATGACAAGACCTCAACAGTACCACTGTACTGGGACAAGCCTCGAGCACACACAGGTGTCTGGCTCACACAAAACCTGGGGCACCCAACTGAAGAGGTATTCCGGAATAGGCGCCGGACCACCACACTCGGCAATGCACAAACCACGACATATATACTTACTTACATATTCTTTATTACAAACCACGGTAGCCATTCATAATCTGGCCTATCATCGGTCACCATGTGACCTCCAAACCATCCCACACTAGTACACACTTATATCAGAACAGTACAAAACAACCTTGCCTATCATTGGTCACTCTGTGACCTCTATGGCATTACACATTACTAACATGTACATCATTATAATACTCTTTAAAAGACAACAATAGACTAGGGCTAGGTTCATAAGTGGACCTTCACTGCCTAGTCACCTCATACTAGCTATACTAGTTATAATACAATATCATAATATCAACCGCTAGCCATGCATACTCATGCACGGCACTCAAACCGTGTAAACGCCATGTAAAAGCATGCTCACTTCGTGAGCACCACCCTTATCACGCAAACACACACAAACGACACGCTAACCACGCTCACAGAGCGTTACAAGTGCCAATGCATCATTAGCACTGCCATGTACAATAATTAAATGATAATCGGATATCGTATCGTTTAAAACAAACAGCAGAAGCACACTTGGTTGTGGTCACGACATGGGGTTCAGTCGCAATCAGGTCGCGACACCCCGATAAACTGCGATCAGAAACACTAATGCGGCAGAACCCAACAGCGCCATGAGATCGCGCCACCCCAACATGTCGCGATTGGAAACCTTGTCGCGATGGGTCGGCCTGTCACGACCAGGTCGCGACAGCAGGGTCCGTCGCCTTCTCAGGCGAAAACCACAATCTGGGAACCATCTCTGGATTTTCCATGCAAACACCCCACATGATGTTTCAACCCGGTTTTCATGCTCATTTCACCTCCTAGGCATGGTATCTACTGTTTTTAAAGCGGTAAATACACTATCATGCAATCTACGTAACAAATCAAGGTAGAACTCCATACCTTCATGAAGAACGCGCAATCCACGCATGGCACGGCGTTTCCCCCACTCCACGCAACGTCCTCAATCGAGAGCGTGTCGAACACCTCGCTGGAACACCGAATCGCCCCAAAATCTGCCACAGCACCTCTCCTGGGGTCGAGCAGAGCTTGTGAAAGCTCTGTTCAGTCAAACCTTCTTAAAACCGCACAGCAGTTGGGATCGTGACGTACCTCCTCGTCGCGACCTTGGGCGTCGCCTTCCATTCCTGACGTCAGCAAACCCCACTCCATGCGCGACACGCGGCGCACATGCAGACGTTGACCCCAGCGGCGGCAACCAGAACACGACCCCCACTGCCGTCGCGTTCAGAACGTGACCTATACCCCCGTCGCGTTCATATCCAGTGAACCAACGGGCACTACGGGCCTAACCTGTCGGCCCACTAAGCTCCACACAACGCGCAGAAACCTCGACCAAGGCCAATGACCCCATATTGGTCATGAGCACCATACCAAATCCAATAAACGCAGATCCGAACTACTACTAATCAACGATCAGTGAAGATCTAAAAAACACGCTACGTTACAGTATTCTTCCTTGGGAAGTTGCTACTGACCACCAAGGGAGACGGAATCAACTGTCGATTTTTGGAGATCCTGAAGGATCTGGAGAGGGTCGGTCAGTACGCGTGGGGTGCGGCCTTCCTGGCACACACCTTCACTGACCTCTCCAGCGGCACCGGGAGGGAGACTACGGTGGGCAGATTCGCGCCCTTTCTTCAGGTACGCCTCCTGCCTTTGCACTTTTTCTTTCCTACATTTTGAAATTATTTAGAAAACTAACCAATGTGTGTACGCAGGTGTGGTCGTATTATTACATCCCCCTGGGGACGGCGACCGAGGTGCGCCCCGACGTGTTCCCTCTTGCTCGGAGGTGGCTCCCGGCCGTGACGACGGCCACTTTCTCCCTCCAGCTCGACACCCTCCGTCGAGACATCTGGGATTTTCCGGCACTCCTGGTATGCGTTTACTTTTTATTTCATGCATTTAATATGAAATGAGTTGTGACTAACCAATGCATGTGTGCAGGTTGCATGGAAGCCCTACGTGGGCATGGGTGATGATGTCTAGTCGTGGGTTGAGAGCGGTTGTCCTCGGTTCGGGCAGGACCTTTGGGTCCATTTCCTGAATGAGATCGAGCCGCTCTGCCTTTGGGTTGCCGTCCGCACCTTGTGGCTGCACCAGGAGTGGCATGACGAGTCGGAGCCATGGGGGATCGGGAGGAGGACACCGGGGAAGGCGAAGATGGTGGACTGGCATCTCCGCTTCCCCGAGCAGTACGCCGACTGGCAGCGCGGCGGACAACCTGTCGAGTCAGACGCCGCCGATAGCCATGCCTACCTCCAGTGTTTTCAGGAGGAGTACGGGGGCCAGGATTTCATGAGGCCGGCTAGGGTATGCACTTCTAAACTTTACTTACTTTCAATATGATATGCATGATGTTCTAACAAATGTGCATATGTAGGATGCTCTGGGATGACCCCATCGACACTCTGCGCGCCCAGCTAGCGGGCACCGAGGCACAGCTGGCGGAGGCGAGGGAGGCACTAGATGCACTAGTAAGTTTTGAAAAATCATACATTTGTTTTATTTTATCTTACCATGTGCTGACTTGAGCTTCTGATTTGTGTAGCGCGCCGCTCAGGCGACCGTGGAGCGCGCCGATACAACAGGTGCCTCCACCAGCAGAGGCATGCCTGACCCGGAGACGACCTCACTCCGGGAGCAGTTAGCGGCGGTGGTGGCCAGGGCGGAGGTAGCGGAGCGCGACCTCTCTGCATAGGTAAGTAACTGATCAGGTTTATATGAATTGAACTATGCTTATAGTTACCTGTGCCTGTTTTACTTGCAGTCGGACGAGCTCTAGAGTGCACTCACGCGGGAGACACGCACGAGTGCTGAGATAACTGAGCTATCACAGCAACTGAGTGAGCTACGGACTCAAGTCGCTCAGCAGGATGCGGACCTGCCCCGGAGATGGGTGGAGCTGCACGTGACGCTTTCCTGGAGCGTCGGGACCGTGAGAGGGACCAGGCCCAGTGGGAGTAGGAGCGCGGCCGCTGGGACCAGGAGTGGGAGCGGCTGACACAGCAGGCTGTAGAGGCACGTACGAGCCTGGGCGTCTCCGAGTGCCTGTTGAAGGAGGCGGAGGACTGGTACCAACACGGACGCAAGCGCGCCGTGAGGGAGGGGCGAGCCAGCGCCTACTCCAGGAGCTACTTGGTGACTTCCTCTCAGTACGAGAGGAACGTCCAGGAAGGACGCGCCGCCCAGGGGTCCTTCGGTTCTCATGCCTCCATGAGGCCTCCTGCCCCGCGTCCGACAGCAGATTCAGGAGAGGCCGAGGGCAGCCATCGCGCCCGACTTGCAGAGAGTGGTGGCGAGAGTTAGGCCACCTATCATGTACTTTCCTTTTCTTCTTTTTTGTTGATGTGTGCCATGTTGGGCACTTCATGATGTACTTGGTGATTGGCGCCCCTTCTCGCCATGATATATATGATATGAGTTTGTCTTTTCATTTCCTTGTGCCTGAAAATTATCTAAACAAACAAGTTAAATGTCTGTCCTGGCTCAGCTCCCTGCACATTAGGCGGATTAGGCTTTATGGTCTTGTCAAGGGGCTGAGCCTTTATTAAATAAGGCGAAAAGTAAGAATGACATAATTTAAAATGCGACATGCAAGTGAGCAGATGCTGACGGGAGATTAACGATGAACATGCTTTTAATGTACTCAAGCAAATGAAAATTTTTGGAGTTTTTAGAATATTTGATTTTTTTTACTTTCAAAATATTCGATTTTTTTTTTTTGCTTTTGCTTTTGAAATATTCACTTTTTTGGCTTTTTTGGAAATATTCAAAAAAATGGCTTTTGGAAAATATTTACAAAATTTTCTTGGCTTTTGAAAAATATTCACAATTTTTTATTTTTGGAGTATTCGAATTTTTTTGGATTTTGAAAATATTCACAATTTTTTTTGGTTTGGTTTTTGGAATATTCATTTTTTTATTTTGAACTATTCAATTTTTTTGGATTTTGAAATATTTAAATCTTTCTGGGTTTTTGGAATATTCAATTTTTTTAGATTTTGGAATATTCAATCTTTTGGATTTTGGACTATTCAATTTTTTAGATTTTGGAATATTCAATTTTTTTTTATTTTTAAGATAAGGGCTGCAACCCGGCATAGTCCCTTCTAAAGAAGACGTGTGGAACAAAGGGGATCCGCTCTATTTTGAAAAACACGGTACTTGGAACCATCAATTACTCAACCATCATTAAGAGTTCATTAACCATCCATGGTGTGCTTAGACAGAGGTTGGACGTGCTTAAGTGGTGCCTTCACCCGAGGTGGCTTTTGGCGACATTTTCTTCAGTTAATCGTTGCCTTGCCTTAACTCTTGGACATACCCGTGGGGGAGAAGGGAAGAAGTGTTTAGGAAATCTGCCAGTAGTCTGGGCGACTAGGGAGACACTCACTCCTCTACCCTTGTACTCAGTGGGGTTCGGTCTTTTTTGGCTTGTGGAGTTTTTAGCACGCTTACGATCAGGTCCATTTGGATCTCTGTGGGGACTTTGCCACTCTTGACGTGCTTTTACATTTGATTTGATTTACCTATTTTTGGCTCTTTTGTTTTGGATTTGACATTGATTTTTTTTTCTTTTTCCCCTTGTTATGTCTTGACCTACACCTGTTTGAGCTTTGGGCAGATTCGAAAGGTCGATCCCTCAGGTTTCCCCTGTCTACCGACAGACCAAGTGGGAGAGAAATGGGTAGTGCCCTAGACTCTTGGTTTGACATTGATCTTCCTTAGATTTCGTGCCTCTAGCTTTCCAAGGGTGGGCGTGTAAGTGTGTGGGTGTCGACACCTCTGGCTAACCCACTAAGGATCAGAAATGAATTAACAATGATGGCCTTTCATTTTGGGGTCCGTGCACCGTGTTAATCCAAAACACTTATCTAAGGGTAGTACTTTCTGAGATAAAGCCCATTCCAAGGGTGAGAGAGCTCCTCACCCTCTGCGTTGATTATCTTGTACGCATTGCCAGGGTATACTCTTTTACAACGTACGGCCCTTCCCAGTTCGGTTGGAGTTTAGAATGGGGACCACCAGGTTTTACAAAGATTCTTTTACTACCATTTCCCCAACTTTAAATTTTCTCTCAATTACCTTCTTTTGATGAAAACGAGTGAGTCTATTTTGGTACGCTCTCGTGTGTTCTGCGGCAACCAGACGCTTCTCACTTAGGAGTTCCAGTTGTGCTAGGAGCGATTTACGCCGCTTATCGATTGACAAGTCATTTTCAAGCTGGATCCTTAATGAGGGAATAAGAATTTCATATGGTACTACAGCCTCTATTCCATAAGTGAGGGCGAACGGTGTTTGCTCTGTGGGAGTATGGATTGAAGTGCGGTAGGCCCATAGAGCTTCTACAAGCTTTTCTGGCCAGTTAGCCTCACAGGTTTTCTTAACAATTTTTATCAAAGTTTTGTTTGTGGCCTCTGCTTGGCCATTGTCTTGCGGATAATAAGGAGATGAATGATGCAATGCAATTCTATACCTGTTGCAGAGGTCACATAGTTCTTGAGAGATAAATTGAGGTCTATTGTCGGTGATGATGGTGCTTGGAATGCCGAACCTGGTGATGATATTTCTCATGATGAATTTCCAGATGGTTGTTGCCTTGATCTCCGCGTATGCTTCGACTTCCGCCCACTTGGTGAAATACTCCGTTGCAGTGAGGATAAATGACTTTGTTTTGTTCTGGGAGTTAGGATCACCAAGGGGACCAATGATGTCGAAAGCCCACATAGAGAAAGGCCATGGGGAGGATATTAGGTGGAGTGTATAGGATGGAGAATGAATTTTGTCGGCGTGCAGTTGGCACTTGACGCACCGACAGACAAAGATTGAGCAATCCTCCTCTAGAGTAGGCCAATAAAAACCTTGCCTAAGGATCTTCTTGGCAAGCATTTGGCTATTCACATGGCCACCACACACACCCGAATGTGCCTCTTCAACAATCTTCCATACTTCATCATCACCCAGGCATCTGAGCAAAACTTCACTGAGTCCCCTTCTGTAGAACGTATTCCCAACCAGGGTGTACTTCTGGGACAATCTCCTTATGGCTTTCTTTTCATCGCTTGTGGCCTCCTCAGGGTATGACTGATTCTTGCAATATCTTGTTATCTCATAGTACCATGGTTTCTCCTCATCCTCCAATTCCTCTTCTAGCTCCACTAACATGATTTCAGTCTTGCCCTTCCTTTCTATCTTCTTCATCATCTCCTCCTTGATCCAGAGAAAGACGGGGTCTTGAATAGCAGGGGTATTACGGCGTGCAATTTGAATGCTGTCGAAATCCCCGGGATAGCACACATTGAGAGTTGAAGCGATGGTAGCAAGAGCGTCGGCTAGAAGATTCTGATGACGAGGGATATGGATAAATACAAGTTTGGAGAATATCTTGGCATAAGCTGAGGCAAGTTCTTGATATGGCTTGAGCTTAGGATCACGGGTGTGGTATTTGGTGAGCACTTGGCGCAAGACCAGTTGACTATCACCAACAATTCGCAGATGGGTGACACCATAGAAACGAGCGAGCTCCAAACCAACCAACAAAGCTTCATATTCGGCTATGTTATTAGTGGCAGGGAACTCTAATTTGTAGGCTTTTGGAATGGTGACACCCTTAGGTGATAGTAGAGCAATCCCGATACCCTTTCCTTGAGCATTCAGAGCTCCATCGAAATGTAATGTCCACATAGGATCAGATAGGCTAAGGGACATTAGTTCTTCATCTAGAACTCTGAACGAACAGGATCGAACTGAGGAATAGGGTGATGAGTGAGATGTTCTTCTATGGCATAGCCTTTGATGGATTTCTGCTGAATGTAGGTGATTTCAAACTGAGAAAGGAAGCTTTACCAACGTGCTAGCCTATCAGTGAGGACAGCTTTTTCAAGAAGGAATTTGAAAGGGTTCATACGGGTGATTACTTCGTGAGCAAGAAAGTAGTGCTTCAATTTCTGCACTACCCATACGAGTGCGGCACATGTCTTCTCCATTGCAGTGTACCTCTGCTCGCAGGGGTTGAGAAGTTTAGACAAGTAGTATGCTGCCCTCTCCTTGCCTTCTTCGTCCACTTGCGCAAGGACAACCCCTATCGAGTCTTCCAGGACAGATACATAGAGGATAAGAGGTTTGCCTGGAGTCGGTGGCCTCAGGACAGGGGGATTAACCAAATACTCTTTAGTCCATCAAAAGCCGCCTGACACTTCTCGTCCTAATGGAATTCGACTCTCGGCTTGGTGAGGTCGTAGAAGGGTCTACACCTCTGTGAATGTTGGGAGACGAACCGGCAAATAAACTGAAGCCTCCCGATCAATCCTCGAACTTCCTTGAAATTCTTGGGAGGGGGCATCTCTCTTATTGCTTTAGCCTTGTTGGGATCAATTTCTATACCCCTCTTGCTCACAATGAAGCCTAGAAACTTACCCAATGATACACCAAACACACACTTCTTGGGGTTCATCTTCAATTGATACTCTCTTGACCTTTGCAAGACCTTAGTTAGAACCCCAGGGTGCTCAGCCATTGTCTTTGACTTTACCACCAGGTCATCCACATATACCTCAATAAAAATATGGATCATGTCATGAAAGATATCCATCATATCTCTTCGGTAAGTAGCTCCAACATTCTTGAGTCCAAATGGCATGACCGCATAACATTAAGTGCCCCAAGGTGTAGTGAACGAGGTCTTCTCCTAGTCTTCCTCAGCCAGCTTGATCTGATTGTATCCTAAGAAGCCGTCCATAAAGGAGAGGGTTTCATACCCGATCATGTTATCTATGAGCACGTCGAGGTGAGGCAATGGGAAATCATCCTTAGGATATGCGCGGTTGAGGTCCAGGAAATTGATACATATTCTGACTCTTCCATCCTTCTTCATGACCGAGACAATGTTTGCCACCCAATTCGGATATAGTACAACCCTAATGAATCTGGCTTTGTGGAGCTTATCGACCTCATCTTTCATTTTCAAAGCCATCTGAGGGTGGAAACACCTTAACCACTGCTTAATGGCAATGGACCCTGGCTTAAGGGTAAAACGATGTTCAACGAGTGCGGTGTCCAAGCCTGGCATATCCTCGTAGCTCCACGCAAACGTGTCCTTGTATTCTTGAGAACCTCAATGATTGCCTCCTCTTTAGCGGGTGATAAGTTACTGCTTATGAGGATGGTCTAGGATTCTCCTCGGTCCCCAAGTTGGTTTCTTTGGTGATTTCCTCTACGGCAGCTGATGGTCTGTCAAATCTCTTTAATCCACTTGCGACGTGTCAACCTCTCCTCAAATTCTTCATCACCTTCCTCAATTGGGTCATCATCATCCATGATCTCATAGACTCCAAACCCATCATCAATTAAGCACACGGACTGCTCATATTCTATTTCCGACAACTGCAAAGGCTCCTCTACGAATTCAAGAATTGCTAGACATGCCTTGCACCTACGGGCTAGATCAGCGAGGAATCGGTGTGGAACCCTCCTACCCTTGGACTTCTTCTCAGATACTACCCCTAGCTTATTACTAGCCTGGCCTAGACTCGAACTACCACTACTAGAATTTACAACAGGGGGTGGAGGAGTAGGAAAAGCAGTAAAAGAATCCCGCGTGGGGGAACATGGAGAAGGGTTTAAAGCAGTAAATGAATCCCGCGTGGGGGAAGGTGGAGAAGGATTTACAGTAAAAGAATTTCCCCACGTGGGGGAAGGAGGAAGAGGAGGAAAAGCAGTAAACATCCCCTGCGTGGAGGGCAGTGGAGGTCCCTGCGTGGAGGGACATGGGAGGTCGGTCATGGGACCGAAGAGAGGTGGCCCTCCGGTCGGGGCACACTCGGAAGTGAGGAAGGAGGTCTCCTCGATGGAGATGATAGAGTCAGCCATTGTGAAGCTAACGTCTTCAGGCCCCCCTTGGTGCTCAGTATGCACGGAGGGAGAGGGCAAGGTGAGATCGCCAACCTGGACAGCTGAGCAATGAGTGTGTGCTCGACAGTGGGGAGATTGTGGGAAGGAGGGAGTTGGAGAGTGAGTGCTTGCTTGGGAGAGTGGAGGGGGATTGCCAAGTGGGGCGTTGGTGCCCGAGGAATGCTCAGGGAAAGGAAGGAAGGCCACGTGGTGGCCTACAGGAGAGAAGGCGCGATGCTTGGTGAAAAGAGGAATGTGGGCATGTTGCCCGAGGAGAAGAGGAGAACGAGTGTGTTGCCCGAAGGGGAAGTGAGTTTGTTGCTTGGAGAGGAGGAGGACAGAGGGCGCGTTGCCCAGAGAGGAAAATGGAATAGGCACATTGCCTGGTGGGAGAGGGAGGTCGGGCGCATTTCCCGGAGAAGAAGCTGAAATGGGCGCGATGCCCAGACGGGAAACTGAAGTGGACACGATGCCCAGAGATGAAACTGAGGTGAGCGCGATGCCCAGAGCGGAAACTAAAGTGGGTGCGATGCTCAGAGGGGAAACTAAAGTGGGCGCGATGCCTGGAGATGAAACTGAAGTGGGTGAGATGCCCAGCGAGGAAACTGGAGCGGGCGCGATGCCCGGAGAGACATGGCCCACCCTGAGCCTTATTATTGCAGTGGCTTCTTTGACTTGTGTGCTCTGCTCTGCTTCGGCTGCCTGCTGCCTACTGGGGGCCACTGCTAGCTGCTCAGTGTTTGTTGTTGTGAAGAGTTGGTCCAGGGATGCAGCGACATCACTCATGTCAAACCATCGGCTCCATTCAAGTTCGGACTTAACCCTCTTGATGTGCTTCGGTGGCTTGGAGCTGTCTATGGCTCTATATGTGGCCAGGGGTGAATGACGAGCAGGTTCAACAGTGATAGTGGATGTCTGTTCACTCCCTGGTTGCAGCGGTCCTCTCTTGAAATGTTTGTACAATGACCATGTGAGAGGCTGCCTTGGTTGATGCTTTGTCCTACCTGGCTTGTAACCCAATCCTGTCTTGGGTCTCATTTACAATCTTTCACAACTTCGGTCCTCCCCTGTAGTTGTGCCCCTAGCCCTTTGCCTGGATGGTACCCCATTTGCATCATAATGTGCTAGCCCTTCTTAGTGATGATCTTGCTCCTCTCAGCAGCATTAACAGATGACCTGCTCGGGCCAAGATACATGCTGGGTGCCTCTAGCACTGACATCAGTGGTTGATTGCTTGGCCAGATGGAAGGGACTGAGTTGTCAGTCATGGCGTCCACTTCCATAATTGCAGGCTTACTGGCAACCTTGACGACTCGCCCCTTGTACGGAAACTTGAGGCACTGGTGAACAGTTGATATAATGGCGCCAAGGGCTTGAATGAAAGGCCTACCCATAATCATACATAAGCTTGGGTCCATGTCTAGAATATGAAAGTCCATTTCAGTGACCGACGGACCCAGCCCTATTCTCAAAGTAACGACCCCTTTTGGTAGCCTAGTAGTATTATCGTAGGCTGTGATAGTGATGGCAGAGGGTCGGATTGACTGTGCCGCTACTCTGCAGAAATCTAATGTGTCGGAGGACACAACATTAATCGATGCCCTGGAGTCCACCAAGCATCGAGACACACGGATCCCGTTAATGTCGACTGTTAAGCACAGGGCATACCGCTGAGACTCGGCTGGTGCTAACTCATCTTCATGAAATTTGATGGCCGGGTGCGAGCTCCTGGGAGTCAAGACTGCGCTGATCTGATTGACTAGCAAGTTTTCATTCACCATGACCTTTTGTAGATACTGCATGAGGGCTTCTTGGTGCACCACTGACCTCTTGATCAGTTCTAGGATGGATATCCTAGCAAGAGTCTTGTCCAGGTGCTTTAGCAGATCATATTGATTCCCTGGGATGGACTCGTCTTGCTGGGTTCTTCTTCCTGGGGCATTGATACTTGTTCCTGCTGCTGGGGGAATATTCTGTTAAATATGCACCCACTCCAGAGCACCATGGTTGCTTTCGAATTTTCTCCCGTTGTTGTTGCCGTGGCCGGCGGAACGGAGTTTGGTGGATGAGAGGTAGAGGGTCGAGGAGTGAATATTTGGTGTGGCAATTGGATGTTCGCCGCACTCGGGGGTGGAGTGGAGGTACGGAGAAAGGGGGCTTGGTGATTGGGGGAATGAGGGGTATGGTTGATGGCGTGCGGAGGAATGGTGGGCTGGATGGTGGTGGTTGTGGGGCAGTGGGGCAGGAGATGGGCATTTGGTTATGGTGGTATGCGCAGGAAGGGGGCCTGTGTGTTGGGACGTGGTGGCGTTGTAATGATGGGGTGTTGGCAGATGAGTGGGGGGTTAGATGGTTGGCTGGATGGTGTGAGACGGTGGGTAGGGATGCGTAGAAAGGAGGGTAGTAGGTTGTCAGGGGTAGGTGTACGGATGAAGGGGGGTAAGGTGAAAGAGGATTGGGAGGTGGATGCGGCAGGTACTTCCATCGGCCGGCCGGGTGTTCTTTCACTGCTGGGAGACGCTGTGAAGGCGTTCACTTGTTGGTTGGAGGCTGGTGCTCCGGGAGGGGATTCTGAACTATGCCCATATTGGGCTGCTGCTAGGGTGCCTGAAGCGGGCTGCTGTTGTTGCTGGTCCTGCCTAGGTGGCCTCCTTGCCTTCATCTCGACAATGTATTTCCTCATCTCCTCCCAATCTATGCCTCCATTGTCATTCAGATTATAAATGTAATCCTTGAAGTGGAAGCATGCCTCCAAGGTGTGACCCAGTCCCCGGTGAAATGCATAGTAGCAAGACATATCAACATTGGGAGGCCATTGTAGCCTTTCCCTTGGCAAGGTGAGTGCGCCGGCGGCCATGAGGGCATTAAAGATGTCTAGTAGGGTCTCCGGCAATGGAGGGTAATGGGTTCTCCATGGGCCAGGGGGGGTGTCGAGGCTGCTGGGGCTCATAGGTGCCTGGAGGAGGTACCTGGTTGTATTAGGGAGGTGCAGGAGCAGGCTGTTGTTGTTGGCATTGAGGAGGAGCAGGTTGCCGGTATTGGGGCTGCTGAGGTGGTGATATTGTGGAGGTTGGGTTGCTGATAGTGTTCATTAGGGGGAGGCTGTTGGTACTGGGGCTGCTGAGGCTGCTGATATTGTGGAGGCTGTTGAGGGTGTTGGGGCTGCTGAGGTGGCACCCTGAACATTGGAGGGTTGTTTGGCCTGGGGGCCAGTTACTGGGGCTGTTGGGCCCTGGTATTGCTGTTGTTGTTGGGGCGGTAGGTGGAAGGACTAGGGTTGCCCATTGCACTCACCTGCTCATTTTGTATGACCCCCTCGGTCGTAGGACCGCCAGTAGGGGGAGCACCACTACTTTTCTTGAATGTCCAGGCCTTCGGCTCGAACATGGCCATGATTGGAGAGTCCTTTAATTGGGTCTGAATGTAACGGGCCCTCTCATACAACTCTTCCATGGTGGTTAATTTATTCATAGCCAAAATGTGCCTAAATTGCAGCGTGGCATTCACCGTGATCATCTCCGGCTCGGACAACGGATCCCTCAGTCTCTCAGCCAATGCTCTCCATCTATCAGCATAATGCAGGAAATCCTCATCGGCCTTCATCCTCTCAGCCATCAGATCAGTAATAGATAAGGCTGGACCAACCCTGTCTCGGTACCTCTGCAGGAACTTCCTCTGAACAGCCTCGAAGTCTTCAGCATCTGTGGGCTCCAGAGAATAGAATGACTCGAGGGCGGGCCCATCCAAAGATCGGTAGAAAAGGAAGGCAAGAGCACGACTATCGTTTTGCTAGAAAGAGGATTCGTACATGAATTCTTTAATGTGTACGAAAGGATTGCCGGTGCCGTTGTAGCGGCGGTAAACTGGCAGCTCATAGGGGGAAGGTGAAAAACTGGCATAGAAAGGAGAGCTAGTTCAAATGAATCTTGGGTGCAGACACCCTTTCAAATCTTGCTCAATTGACTTACCTTTGCCAGGAGGGCTTGGGTATGTCGGTCGGAAGATGGTTTGGGAGGTATCCCAGAAGAAAGGTGGTGGGGGACATCTTCTTGGGTAGAATAGTGAAGGGGAGGGGCGCCGGTGGGCGCGAAAGCATAGGCCGGGGCCCGAGGAAGGTAAGTGGGCCTTGCCACGTTGGGGCTCGGCTGGACATGAGAAGGCCCCCCAACCGGGTTGTGGGGGCGAGAATGGATAACAGAATTTGTTGGCCCTTTTGGTACGGCAGCAAGCTAACCTAGAGGGGGGGTGAAAAGGCCTTTCTGAAATCTGAAATAGAAGCTTAAACACAGAAAATTATCACTTGAAAGTTTGGTTAGTTTAGAGTAGCAGTGCAGAAGCAAATAAACAATCACACAGAGGACACAAGGAATTTATCCTAGTTCGGCCCTTCTTACATGGAAGTCCTACGTCCAGTCCCCAAGCAACCTCTTAGGATTTTACTAACCAAGGGTACAGTTCCCTCAAGGACAATACAACACCCAGTACCCCAGTAGTCTTCTTCTCTTTCCTGGGCAAGAAGGCAGCCCACTTCTTTTACAGGTCAAGAAGCCAACCTCCTGGTACAAACCCCAGTGTGGTTCTGCTAGACACAAACCCCTAGCTAGGTTCTACACTGTATACAGTCTTACAGCTGGACAGAAATCTTTCTTAGAAAAGAAAGAACAAAGCTGAGAGTTGGAACAGATGAACACCAACTACTAGAAAACTCTTAGCGAAAAGACTCTCTCTCCAGATTACAAAGATGCACACAGAGAGAGTGAAGAGAGGAGAAGGAGCTTGAAGCTTGAGGGCTTCAGATGCTTGAACACTTCTTCTTGGGCTCGGGCTCTTTCTCTCTTTTCCTTTGAGTGTATATGGAGTTTTTGGTTCTTCACTGAATGTACACTCTTTTTAAGATCTTCAGGAAAGCTTTCTGTCTTCTTCAGCCTTGCTTCATCTTTAATAAGAGAGGCTTTGAATAGATCCATTGAAGAGATCCGTTGGAACTCTTCTAGTCGTTGCTGATCTTTCTATTCTTTTTATTCTTCAGACTATTAGCCACTTGGTGGTCTTCGAGGTATGTAAACATAGAAGAAAGAGTTTAGATAAAAGAGTGTTTCTGTCAAAAAGGTTCTTACCTCTATGTTACTGTTGTCTCCTAGAAGTGGTAGGAAAGCCCCTTTTGTCTGACAGGAGAGAAGAGATCTAGAGAGAGAAAAAAGATCTTCTGTCAGAAATATATTTGACTTTTCATTAGGCACCAAAACATTTGAAATATAAAGGAAATCGATGTTTAAGAAAGAGCAAATCGTTGTTTGCCTTATCGGAACGTTACAACGATCAAATCGTTGTTTAACTTATCAAATCGATACAGCAACCAAATCATTATTTCACTTAACAAATCGATACGGCTATCAAATCGTTGTTTAGTGAAAGTAAATCGTTGTTTGACCGGATCGTTATATAGATATAAGCAAATCGTTATAAACAAATCATTGTTTGCTTTATCGAATCGTTACATTGACCAAGTCGCTATTGTGACTTATCGAATCGTTATGATGATCGAATCGTTATAGAGACCAAATCGATGTGACACTTATGAAATCGTTATGTAGACCGAAATCGATGTTTTTACTTATCAAATCCTTATGAGAGCAAATCGATGTGACAGCAAATCCATGTTTCACTTATCAAATCCTATGAGACCAAATCGATGTTTCACTTATCAAATCCTTATGAGACCAAATCGATGTGAGAGCAAGTCCATGTTTCACTTATCAATCCTTATGAGACCAAATCGATGTTTCATTTATCAAATCCTTATGAGAGCAAATCGATGTGAGAGCAAATCCATGTTTCACTTATCAAATCCTTATGAGACCAAATCGATGTGAGAGGAAATCCATGTTTTCAAGCAAATCGATGCGGCACTTTGTGAACAGAAATCGATGTATATTGAATTGACATCGATTTAGCTTTTAGTGCAAATCACACAACAATAATGTCATAAAATTATATTTATTAGAAAAACATGATATTTAATTTATTATTAGAAAAACATGGTATTAAATATATTTAATTAATCACATAAATTTATATTTATTAAGAAAAACATAATATTTAATATATTTAATATATTTAATTAATCATAAATTTTGTTATCACCAAAATATAAGGGTAAAATATAGAGTGGTTCAACAATCTCCCCCCTTTGGTGATGACAAAATTTATGAGAATTTTCTGACAAAAATACTTAAAGCATAAAATACAGAAAATTCATAGATAATACATAATCTCCCCCTTTTTGTCACTAACCAAAAAGGAAGGATCTTACCATGCATCGCTCCCCTTTGAAAATTTCTTACCATTGAGGGGTTCAACAATGATTGACATTAATGAATAACTCCCCCTTAGTCTGTGCTCCCCCTGAATGAGAGACTCCACCTGAATGAGACTTGTAAATAGTTGTTAGTAATACTGAAATTTAAAAATAAATTAATGACTACTCCCTCTTCAAATATGAGTTGGATGAAGAGCTGGCAGTCACCAGTGCCTTGAGCATCCTTTGTTCCTGATGCTCCAAGGCTATCCTGCAAACAACTTATTCAGAAGTAGGCACCTAAATCTTTTTGGGTCTTTGATGGTTAGATGCATAAAAATGTTCTTTCGAAATCCATACTAGGTGCTTTGTTGTGCAGGTGTTTACTGTGTGTCCTAATTTATTGCAATGAGAGCAGCAATGAATATAATTTGTTTTGCAGTTCTTATTGTCTTTGTGATATCTCTTTAGAACACGATGTTTAGAAACCTTTTTCATTTGATAAAGATTGTCATTCAAGGGCCTTTTTCTGAGGCATTTTGGTTTCTTTTACAAATTTTGGCAAAAGATATTTTCCTGGAATTATGGCTTGTTTTTCTTTTCCGGAGGTATGTATCCAAGCCCTTGTTTATTATTTCCAGGTTTTGACCCTTTTAAGCAAAGGGTTAAAGATGTTTTCCCTCTAGTTAATTTCTAACTGATTCTTTTAAATAGAGATTTCTTAGTTAGAGTTTTAATTTTCTTCTAACTCTAACTTCTCATTATTCTTGCTTTCAGATCTTCATTTAAAAGATAATTATTATCTTTACTTTCTTAATTATTTTTCTAATTGTTCCATTTCGGATTTAAGATCAGAATTGGTATTATCTAAGCAAGTGATGTTGTTTTTCAGATTTTTTAATTCTTTTACAACACCTTTATGTTTTTCATATAGTTTATTAAAGACTTCTTCCAAGTCTTCAGACTCTGACCCTGAATCTGTGCATGAATCAAAAAATGAGTCAGAAGATACTTCTTCCAAATCTTTTAACTCTAACTTCTCAATCTGCTCGGAACGTCGGGTTGCGAGCAGGTTGAGTGTGAACACCCGCGTTTGGGTGGAGAGTTTGAATGGGGTCAGGGATGGATTTCCCCTTGAGGACAGCTTGGACCTCCTGAAGCTGAGAAGCTTGGAGGCTTTGAAGGATGTCTACTAGTTGGGACAGATCAATCGGGGTGGAGGCATTTGCCGGGTCGTGCCTCGGCGGGATATGAGGGGCCTGAGCATCTATCGCATTGACGTGCGAGGTAGTGGGACAAGCACAAGGTTCATTAGGAAGGCGTGGAAGGGGTCCCAAGGAGTCATACATATCCTCATAGGTGTCATCATGGTAGGCCATATCTTCGTCTTCGACCATTGAAAGAGATCGGCCTGAACGAAGCTGCATAAATCCGCACAAAAATGTGATATAACAAGCAACTACCAAACAACTACTCAAAACAAGTTTGAGAGGAGAGGTTAATGACTTTTAATTCACACACTTGAAGATGCTTACGTCTACTTAAATGTTCAATATAATCAATGTGGATTTTAAGTGAGGTATGTCACTCCAAGTAGGTATGGGCCTAAATGGGTAAGACGAGAACTTCGGGCCCACTAAAGAAAACTCCCTTCCACGCAATGGGTATTCTAACTAGGGTCTCCGGGGTGGTAATACCTGCTCGGTCCGCCGTGAGGGAATCCACGGGTACAGAGACTTATGGAGGTCCCGATGAGGATTCTCTAGCCCAATGAGATGGAATGCCCAATGGGGAGATAGCCTCACCGAGAGAGGTGTGTGGATCCTAGGAAAAGGAGGGAAGGAGGTCCCTCGACCGAAGGTATGCCCTGCAAATGCACAATGCAAGAAATGGTAGAAACCCAAAGCTCTCTGTGACAGACTGAATCACGTCCAGTACAGTGGATGCGCTTCAGTTTAATCGCGTCTGTTCAGTCAGCCACGGATCTGACAGCTCGCAGAAGTTGTAAGAGCCAAGGTGACTCCCTCTGGACTCTGTCACAAATCACGTCGGGTATGTCTGCCGTGCAACACAACACACAAAATGCGTCCACTGTACCGGACATGAATAAAAGATGCACCCGAGGATAATTATCAAAGCAGGAAATCAATGGAGCATGCTTTCACCCAACCAAATAAGATGGAGCAAGAACTAAATGGATATGCTTCTTCAAGTGAAGGCAAGTAAGTTGGGAGGGGAACAAGATGATGTTTTTTTTTAATCAAATTCTATGCAGGAAATGTAGATAAAAATAGCACAACTACGAATTGTAACGGCGATGGGCAACTTCAAATAACACTGCATGGGGTGCGAAAGGGGAGGGGTGTACCGCGTGGGGTACGAAAGGAGAGACACGCGTGGGTGTCGAAGGAGAGGCACACGTGGGTGCCGAAGGAGGTAACCGGAACTAAAATGAAAAGCGTCCTACCGTGATCGCCAATTTGTAGATGGTGTTTTCTTTTCAAAGACACCGTCCTACAAAGAAGTTGATTTAAAGAAAAAGATTTTTTATGTGAATAGAAGGGGGGGAAATGGCGAGATAGGGTGGAAAAGCAAAAAAAAAGTTAAAAAAAAAAAAAAGAAGTGTGGTGTGTGTGCACGAGATGGAGTGTGTGATCGCCAGGTACACGTGGGTACCGAAGGAAACGGGGAGAGGAAGATTGCATACTTACCTTCACCCGACGATCGCGGGAGTGGATGTGTGAGTCCTTCTTACTCCTTCCACCGGCCGGCCGATATAGGAGATTTAGCTCCGATGGTTACCTTGCAAAAGAGGAAACAACAAGAAAACATGACGGATTGATTAGACTTAAGAAGTGTAGTAGAAGCTCAAATGAGATGAAAAGAAAAACATTAAACGGGTGTTAACACACCTTGTGGGGTGGTGTTAAACCCCTAAAAGTGCAGGAATGGAGTAAATGAAGTGTGTGAGTGTGTGATAGTGTGATGAATGCATGTGACGAGTACAATAAAAAGTAAAGAGGAGAAAGGAGAACGGCGATGTGGGCCACTGCGGAGACGGTTGGAAGAGGTGGACGACGTGGATGAAGCTCCTCCCCATTGCGCCCAATGGAATGAGGAAGAATGCTCCAAACTCCAAGGATGGAGACGTTGAAAGGCTCAAGTTGACATTGCATCTCCTTAGTTTAGGATGTGGGTCTCCGATCTGGCAGGGCTTCGCCTTAGGGGGTTTCACTCCGCAATCCAGCAGGGCTTCGCCTGGGGGGGGGGGGTGGATTAGCTTCAAACAATGGCCTCGGATCTGTATTTATAGGCAAAATTCTTGAATCGCGTCGGGGACAGAGAACGCCTTTTATGATGAATCGCATCCGACAAAAGCACTGCAATTTCAAAGATCCGTATGATTTGCTAATCATAGCCTATAGCTATGATTGAGAATCGCGTCTGGCCTAGCCGTCGTGTTTTCCAACTGAATCGATTTTCTGATAGAAACGATCTTGATTTGACCGTTGGTTTTGAAAACGTGGCGACTTAAGCGGACGCGATTCTAAATTTGCCATGATTTGGGACGTGGGAGGTCTTAAATGCCGCGGCCTTAAGGCGTACGTTTAGGCTTTGACTTTTAATCGCGTCGGCTTACTCGGACGCGAATCCTGCTTTGAAATGATTTGAAACGTGGCCCCTCTTAAATGCCACGGCTTTAGGGTGTATGTTTAGATTTGACTTTTAATCACGGCGGCTTTGTCGGATGCGATTCCAGACAGTAGGTGCGGAAAAAGCAAGTGTGATGCGTGTCGGTTGTACCCGCTGCGGATCAAACTCTTTTAAAGGGCGTCCACCGTACCAAAGGTGAATCACTTAAGTACATCAGACCCCTTTAGAAAAATTCCTAAAAATCCTTTAAAAATCCAAAAAATAGGAAAATCACTTAAGAGGTTAATTGAAGAGAGCTACTTTGAGGCATTGCGGTGTAACATGAAATTTACTCGATATGATGCCGAAATGGCGTGTCTACATCCATGACAAGCTTACTGCCAATAACCTGCATACCTTAGTCAATCTGTCCACAAAAACCCAAATACCATTGTGACCTACTGATGTTCTGGGCAAACCAACTACAAAATGCATGGCTATATCATCCCATTTCCACTGTGGAATGGGCAATGGCTACAGTAATCCTCTGGGACTCTAATGCTCTGCTTTTACTTGCTGACATACCAGACATCTTGATATAAACTCTGCAATTTCTTTCTTTCGGCCACCAGAAATGCTTCTTCAAATCTTGATACATCTTGGTACTGCCTAGATGAATAGTGTACCTGGACCTATGAGCTTCCTCTAACACTTTCTGCATGACCTCGGCTTCAGCTGGAACATATAAATGACCTTTAAGCCTGACCACACTGTCATCATCTAGTGTAACCTCCTCCATTCTCACAATATCTACCAAATTCTCATATGTTCTCTGTGCTTCCACTATCTGCCAATACAAGGAGGGCTCTACTGCACTATTTGTTAACACTACTCGTCGTTGATTATTTGGCACAAATAATGAATTCTCTGCTACATCTTCATATAGTTTCCATTCTCTGATCATCATCTGGTTCATAACTTCCTTTCTACTCAGTACATCTGCCATGACATTGGGTCTGCCGGATGATAGGCTAAGCTAAAATCATAATCTTTCAAGTACTCCATCCATCTGCGCTGTCTCAAATTCAAATCTTTCTATGAGAAAATGTACTTTAAGCTCTTATGATCTGTGAAAATTTCAAACTTCTCTCCATACAGATAGTGCCTCCACATTTTTAATGCAAAAACCACCGCTGCCAAGTCCAAATCATGTGTGGGGTAATTCTTTTCATGCCTCTTCAACTGTCTTGAAGCATATGCCACTACCTTTCCATGCTGCATCAGTACTGCTCCCAGCCCTCTTCTGGATGCATCTGTGTATAGCACAAATCCTCTGCTGCCTGACAGTATTTCCAATATGGGTGCTGTAGTAAGCCTCTTCTTCAACTCTGCAAAACTGTGTCGACAATCTGAAGACCACACAAAGGGCACTCCTTTCCTAGTCAATCTTGTCATAGGTGCTGTAATCTTTGAGAAATCCTGGATTAACCGCCTGTAATAACCTGCCAAACCCAGAAAACTTCTGATTTCTGACACAGTCTTCGGCTCTTCCCATTTCATCACTGCCTCTACCTTAGCTAGATCAACTGCCACACCCTGACCTAAAATTACATGCCCCAAAAAATGAATCTCCTTTAACCAGAATTCACATTTACTGAACTTAGCATATAACTAGTAATCCCGCAAAGTCTACAATGTAATCCTCAAGTGTGTTGCATGCTCCTCTTCTGACGCTGAATACACCAATATATCATCAATGAATACCACAATAAACTAATCCAGATAAGGATGAAATATCATGTTCATCAAATTCATACATGTTGTCGGTGCATTGGTCAACCCAAATGGCATAACCACAAACTCATAGTGCCCATATTTGGTCCTGAAAGATGTCTTATCAATGTCTTCTTCTCTAATCCTCAGCTGATGATACCCTGACCTCAAATCAATCTTAGAAAATACCTTGGCTGACTATAGCTGATCAAACAAATCATCAATCTTGGGAAGTGGATACTTGTTCTTGATAGTAACCTTGTTCAATTACCGGTAATCTATACACAATCTCAAGCTGCCATCCTTCTTTCTGAAAAATAGCACTGGTGCTCCCCATGGCGAGTGACTGGGTCTCATAAAGCCTTTCTCTAACAATTCTTGCAGCTGCTTCTTCAATTTCTTCAACTCTGCTGGTGCCATTCTATAAGGTGCCTTTGAGATGGGCATACTGCTCGGTTGCAACTCAACTGTAAAATCCACCTCCCTGTGTGGAGCTAACCTTGGCAACTCCTCTGGAAGCACATCTGCAAATTCTCTAACTACTGGTACCATCTCTATAGACTTACCCAACTCAACTAGACTGACTGAAGTGAGATACGCTACACACCCCGCATTAATCAACCTTCTAGCCCTAAGTGCAGAAATAATAAACTCAGGAGTGTAGAAGGGCATACCTTGAAACTCAAACACTGCTCCACTGAACTGGAAAAATCTAACGCTCTTCTTCCTACAGTCCACCACTGCCCCATAGGCTTCCAACCAATCCATTCCCAAAATCACATCATAGTCTTTCAACTGAAGTGCATACAATCTTGCTGGCAACTAATTCCCTTGAATTACTATCGGAACCTCATCTAAGTAACAAGAAGTGAGCATAAAACCACAAGAAGGAACCTCCACTATCAATTCACACTGGCTTTCCTCTAAAGGATGAACCATACTATCCATGAAATCCTCAGAAATAAACTAATGTGATGCACCCTAATCAATCAACACTCTAGTAGAAAACTCAAAGAGAGATAATATACCTTCAATTAGGTTGGATGCCTCTGCCTGTGCTCTGGTAACAGCTATAACTCGACCTCGTCCCCTCTGGAAAGGTGCACCCCTACCTCGCTCTGTTGTTGGCTACTGGAATGGCTGCTGCTGCTGCTACTATGCCCCTCTGGGATGTGGACAATTTCTGGCTAAATGCCTAGCTGCCCACAATTATAACACCTGAAGCCTGGAAAAGCTGTGGGCTGCCCTGCGGTGCTCTGTTGCGACTCCTCCTGAGCTAGCTTGAAACCTCGACCCTGCTGGAAACCCTGCTGCCTATCACCACCTCATCCTCCTCTGAATATCTTCTTCAACTTATTACCCCACTTGGCAAATCCGAATGATGATGACACTCCTGAGGGTGCCTTACCCCTGTTGATACATGTAGATTACTGCGGATGCCGAAAACTACTCGAACCTCCTGATTGTGACTGTCTAGCCTGAACAGTCCTCTCAAGTATAGTTGCCCTCTGCGTTGCTTCCTCCATTGTCCTGTAGGTAAGGGGAGTCACTGCATCCTGTAGCTCTGCTTGCAATCCTCGAATGAAATATTCCACCATCATGGCATTATCTATAACCACATATGGAGCATATCTACTCAACGCCATAAACCTCATGTGGTATTCTAATACTGACAGATTCCCCTGCTACAATGTCTGGAATTGCTCCCTCTTGGCCTGCTATATCTGAACTGGAAAGAAGGTGTCGTTAAATACCGTCAAGGACTTTGTCCAGGTGATGGTGTCCTCTGTCCTCCCTGCAAACACTGTCTACATCTCCAATCTCCACCACTCCTCTGCAAATCCCATAACTGATACATAGCAAGAATCACCCTATCTGCCTGCGGACACCTCATAGTGATGAAGACTCTCTCTATCTCATGTACCCAGTGCTCTGCTGTGTCTGGGTTAGGGCCTCCGGTGTAAGTAGGGGGCTGCAACCGCAAGAACCACTCCACAAGTGCTATAGACTCCTCTGCATTGGCTGGTCGTGCTGGTACTGCTGGAAGTACAGATACAACAGGTGGTACCTCGACTCCCGGTGGTGGTGGGGGTGGTGCCACAGGTACTGCCTCCTCTACAATCGGCGGTGCAACTACTGCTGGCTGTACTGGTGCTTGCTGATCCATCTGGTTCGGATCTCTGTAATACTCTCACATAACCTCTCAATCAGCTAATGTGTAGTCTCCTCCGGATCATCTTCACCACCTCCCCAATCTCTCCTGACTGCCATTTCTAATCCTGCACAAACATCATTCCAACCACACAACATACAATAAATCAATACAAAAACCAGGGTCAACTACCAGCAGTGGACTAAAGTAGTGACCAGGCTATGTAAATTTCTGATTCCTTTATATTCACATGAACCTTGCTCTGATACCAACTATAGAGGTCCTCGTCGTTCAAACCTATTAACCTAATAATGAGCTTGACCCAACTGTACCTCCCGCGAACGATCCGAAGCCTCGCAAGGGATACCATTCACATGTCTGTAGAAATATAAGGGAAATAGCTCAAATATATATAAGATTGTCACATCTCACAAATATTTACATGAAATATACACAGCCATTTCTCAACTGAAGTCAAACACAAGGTACAACAACCTAGGGCATACCCCGAGGTGAACAGAAAGAAAAGATTACACTGCTGGTGGTGCAGACCCAACTCCGCTACGGTGCGGCTCCGAACTAGACAAAGGGCAAGAAGCCTCCTACTCTCCCTCACCTGAAAGTAGTAGGGGTGAGCGTCAGTAGGGAAACTCCCTCAAAATCCCTACAAAACCAAACTCACAAAGTGCAAAAGCAGGAAGCTACACTAGGTAATTTATAGAACTATCTACACAGGATATTAAAGCTGTAAATAACAATTATCACGTGCTATTAACATAAATCAACCTTTAATAAATAAACGGAAAACCTCGTCCAGTGTACGTGCTAAAGTAGAAGAATGCCACACTCGGGTCATGAAGACTGGTTTGCAACACCAGCAACTAACCCGAACAAACCACACAGGACTACCTCTCAGTCTTACAACAACAGATGAAAGGTCCAGCTGCCGCTTCACTAGAGCAAGCCAAGAAACTGTGGAGACCAACCAACACCACTCCTGCAGACCACACAACCACAAGCCCATGTCTGGCACCTTTAGGGACTCCAGCCCGAGCTCCGTAAAGTGAGGCACTGGAAACAGGACTAGTTGGGGCCCAGTACGTCTACTGGTGTCCGTAACCCCCAACCACGAGCACGCTACAAGCGACAAACACAAACTCTCACAAGTCGTTGTCCCACTTCCGGCTTTCCCTCAGCCGGATGTACAACTCTACACAAGAGTGAGCGTGTCCAAGAAGACAACACAGACCTCAATGGTACACAAGTACCGGGACAAACTCCGAGCACTAACGTGCCTGGCTCACACAAAACCTGGGGTACTCGACTAAAGAAGTAACCACGGTAGGTGTCGTGAAAGGTTGCGGAATTCCCTATATGGTAATCTAGAAGGGGGGTTGAATAGATTACAGTCAATTAAAAAGTTCTTATCAAATTCTTTTCACGAAGACACAGACTGTGAAAACTGTAACAGAGTTTAAACTAAACTTTGATGTGTGTAACTTGACAATGGATAGAGAAACAATCTATCAGACGTGTGTAGAGACACTGTGCCTACCAAACATCTAACGTAGAAACGTTCAAACCATAGGACATAGAGTTTTACGTGGTTTGGAGTACACAACGTGTGTATCCTACGTCCACGGTCCACACACACACGCAGAAAAGACTGCTTATGAGCTAGTTCAACGACTACAACTCACACACACACGAGTTGTCTGATGTGAAGCCACGATCAGAACAACACAAACCATGTGAATCAAGCACAAGGACTACTTGAGACACAACCACACACACACGGATATGTAAAAACTAAAACAGGGAAGAGTTCTGAGTTGAAACACAAATCCTGATTAAGAACTCTTCTGATGAACGTCTGGATGGACTTCAAGCTTCGTCTTGAGGGACACAACTTGATGTAGAGGCTTGAATCCAAGATGATCAGACTTCAATACTGCTGGATCAATAGCTGGTTCAATCTCTGAACAGCAGGGAGAAGCAGAGCAGTAGCAACACCTCTTGTTCTTGAACTTTCTCTAGGGTTTTTGGTGGAGGCTGCTTCTATACGAGATTACCTTCAAAAGATAGCTTATATAGTGGTGTCCACATATGGAGAGACATGGTAGTTGGAACCACCATGTTTGGCAACTTAGAAACTTCCCGTATCTGAAGGTTTTCTTTGTCTGTCGACAGCACTGGGTGCTCCTGTCGACAGGTGTTGACAGGTAGAGGACTGGGAGTTCGGGAGACAGTTTTCTGTCAGTGGCTGTCGACAGGTGACACTGGTGCTAGCGACAAGCACTCTTGTCCTGAGGTATGGCTTTCTGGCCTGATTGTAGCTGTCGATAGGGGCCTTTCTGGCTGTCGACAGGTACCTGTTTTTCTTGCTTTTCTTGATCTTTTGAGCATTGTCTTGGTACATGTCTTGCATAGTATTTCACCTATATAAAAGAACTTAGTTAGAGAGATATAATGACATATAAATGATCAATTAACAAGTTTGTTTCATTTGCATTCCAAGAGTCATTATCATCAAGTTTCATTGCTTAACATTTACCAAATTTGTCCATGAAATGTTCATGCTCATCATCAAAAATAAAGATGTGATTTGTTGGCTTAGCATTCTCATTAAGCATGCAACATATGAGAACTCAACATTCTCCCCCTTTTTGATGATGATAAAATTTTCAAATTGAGGCACAATTTTTCAGCAATTTTCGAATTCAATTAACAATTGATTTCTCCATGTATTGCACGTATTGCTCAATTGATTTCTCCCCCTTTTGACAACATCCAAAAAGGCATTTCATTGCATAGATCAATGTAACAGGAAGAGAAATTGTGCTTTCATTAAAGAGTAGGCATTACACTATAGCACAGTGGACAAGATGATAAAATGCAAATCAAGTAAACAACATGACTCTGAAAGCAAAAGACAACAGCAAGACGTGGACTAAAGACATCTAAGACACCTAGACCCTCTAAGCATCATCAGGACCAGGTTGGGCAGGGTCCTGACGATCCTCTTGAACATGGGAGGAGAGCCTAGTAAGCCTGAGCTGGATCTGGACTTGAGAGTCGGCCAGTGCTTCAATATTAGTGTCTACTGTGTCCAGTCGGTCATTCAACTTAGAAAAGTCGGTAGACATCTGAATTTGCAACTGAGCTATGAGATCTCTGATGGAAGGCTCAGTAGTGGTGTCACTAGCAGAAATGCTATCACCATCTCCGGGAGCATCTATAGGCTCAGATTGAGAGTCTTCTGCTTCATCTTCATTGGCAGCTTCTTCATCTTCTACATCTTCATCATCACCCTCAGCCGTAGCTTGTCCCTTACCCTTGAGGTCACGGGTCACAATGCCGTCTACCATTTTATAACCCATCCGCTGTGCAGCAGTGAGATCATAGGAGCTTCCAGACTTGAGGACAGTCATCTCTTCTTTTGGAATAGGAATATCAAGGAACAAGAAGAGGGAGGTGAGCTGACATGCATAAGGCATGGACCTCTTGGAGCTACAAAGGCAACTGTAGAGTATGGAGACCATTAGGAGTGGTAGATTGATGGGTTCAAGGTTCAAGAATTTATGGAGCAGGGACTTGTGAATGGAAGTCACAAGTTCGCGACTACCATCCTTCGAACAATAATGGTTGTGAAGATGTGGTGGATGAGACGATGAAGTGGAGGGAAAGAGTTAGCATTCAGTTGCTTACTAACCATAGGGTCGTAAGACTGCAAAGTTATGAGGGTATGGTACTCTTCTGGGGTGGGATGATGGGACATGATATCTACCCCAGTGTTAGGAATTTGCAAGGCAACAGAGAAAAGATTAGGGGAAATTCGAAAGGAAGTCCCCTTGACTCTGGAATAGATGTCACCTGTAGCAGTCTGTCGGAGATTGTTGAAGAACTCCGTCACAGCGGTGGGAGAGTATCGCTTGTGATTATAGCAGAACGGAGACCAACTCTAGACGTCGAAGAGAGGTTGTAACCCGGGAAAAAGGTCTTCCAGAGACACGAAGTCGACGTAGCAGGGTTGCACAAACTTCGTGAAGGTGCCATGGACTTCGAGTAGGTGAAGGTTCTGAGGGATGATGAGCTCCGGCAGACGGTCTTCCCGCTGTTTCGTCCGGCGCTCGGCGGGTGCCGTGGAGCCCTGTCCGGCTTTGGGAGATCGAGGACGACGACAGGAGGCCATCTTCCTGGCTGGTGGAGCCATTTGAAGTTGTATGTTGGAGTAGATGGTTACGGGAGAGAGGAAGAAGACAGAGGGAGGAAGAAAAAGTAAAGGGGTGGATGTGCTCCTCTGTCGCCCTGGGAAAGGAAGGGTTTGGGAAGGAGGGAAGAAGATTTTTTGGAAGTGGGAAAGGGTGGAAGGGGACGAGGAACCCTTTTATGGAAGTGATGTGAGAATTTGAAAGGATGGGTCCCACGAGATCCACCCTAAATCAATGCCCGGTCGGCTTCCAAAAACCATTCTGCCGCCGGCCCTGTCGACAGGAGAAATGGGCCCTGTCGACAGGCACAGGCAGAATTGTGCCAGTGAGGTATTTTGACAGATTTCAAAGCATTTGAGCATCAAATGTGTATATAAGATGGAAATGGGTAATATCATATTATAAAATGTCATAGCCACACATATTTTGGACACAACAAGAATCTACAATGGCTGTGAAATAATATTCCCCGATTCACCAGTGACAATAACAAGAGTGCATTAAACAAAAACATGTGTTGATAAAAGACCCGCCTGAATAATGTCATTTGCAAGAGACCATTTTCCTTAGTTAGTGATGTACACAAGATTAATGAGTTGTATGTCAACATGGTGAGTTAAACAAAAACCACTTAATGGCCTTGGCAGGACAAATTGGGAGGCTTCACTCTATTTCTTCTAATTTGTAGATTGTTTTTTTTTATTGAAGCATAAGAGAACCAGTGGTAATCAGGATCACTTGACCTTTTTACATGAAGATAGACATTTGTGGTGCCTGTATCCCCAGTTACTCGGTGGAGTGACCATCAAACCATTTTACAGAGTTAATGAGTGAGCCGTTTGACGCGAAGATAGACAGTTGTGATGCCTGTATCCCTGGTTACTTAGCAACACTCAACATTGCTCTGTCTTTTCTCCTTTGTTTTGTTTTGTTTTTTTTTTTTGAACACTTTGTGTTTTGTTTTGAAATAGGTAGCTTTTCTCCCGTAATTTTGATTGACCTTTCCTTGTTCATGTTTAAAATCAAGGACAAGAAGTAGAAGAAGTTTAAAAACCAATGTAGGATCCTCAATGACCTAGTAACTAATCACATGACTTTTGAAAAATGATATTTTACAAATTAGTTATTCAAGTGAGTTAATTTAAGCTTATGTGATTTTGTTTGATGTGCTCAAGTTAATGCAACTTAGACTCATAAAGAATAGTATGTCAAAATCATTGTGATTTAGACAATATCTTTGATATCATGTGGATAGGATGAGTTATAATGTTGGCATTTCCCATTTTTCACCTTAAATACTTTCAATAAGGAGGCTCATGAAGAATTGTGGACTAAAAAGAGAAGTATTTGAAGAAACTGGTCCATCTGTTGACAGCCATTTGGGGCCTGTCGACAGCTACTGACAGAGCTGAAGGATGTAGGCTCTGGAGGGATGTTCCTGTCGACAGGCGATGGAGGGCTGTCGACAGGTACTGACAGACAGACATAAGAGGATTTCGGGTGCACCAAAACTGTCAATGGCTGTCGACAGCAAGTTGAGGGCTGTCGACAAGGACTTCAGAAGAATTGTTTTTGAAGGCAGAATGAGAGAAATTATTGAATGTTCATTCAAGGGAAGTAAAGCAATGGCCAAGAACATGTTTCCCTCTGGAATTTCACTCACCTACCTTAACATAGCTCCCCCATTGTAAGGCCCTCGAATTTTGTTGCATTATTATATTGCCTGTAAATAATTCATGTTGTGTATGTACGTATGTAAATATCTACGTAAGTACTAGTTAGTATACTTATGTGTGTATGTGCATAATTTAGGTATAAATAATGCATGTATTACTTGATGGTAGTGTGTGCACAATGCCATATAGATATTACATGTATATATTCATGATGAGCATGGGTTTCTGCATGTTTTAGACTTCTGGCCGAAGGCCAGATTGGCGTCAATATCATGACGTCGATGTGGTGTCAGCGTCAACCCCATGGACGCCAACACTAATTCCAGCATCCAGCGATGTGGACGCCAACCTCTCTGACTTGCATGCGTTGTAGAGCCAGAATTCCGGGAGCAAGCTACCCCAACCATTGGGGAGCTGTCCCCAACGGTCTGAAAGGCCATCTTGTCACCCCTGCGTGACAAGAGAACCCCCTTCTATATTTAGACCCATTTCTACACCCTAACACTTCTTTTGCCCCTTTGCAAGAGAGGAAGGAGAGAAAAAAAAGAGAGAAAACCTATTTTCGGACTGTGAGAAACCCCACTCTTTGCAGCCCAAAATCCGAACTTCTGAAGCTTGATCCGGCCACCTGCTGCTTCAAGGAGTTTGCTGGATCATCGAGGAAGGCATCCCGACCTCGGAAGGCACTGGAGCTTGCTCAGGAACCCGGAGTAAAGCGTTTCTAAGAGCTTCTTGGGACAGCCCAAGGAGAGCTTCACCGAGCCCTAGATTCGTCTGGTGAATTTCTAGAGGCAAGTACCCTACCCATAACGTCCATGTATGTGTCTAGGATGGTTTTACTATTTTTATACATTTTCCTCATGTCCTGGATCCCCTCTTTCACCCTTTCATTTGAGTTCGGTTTGTTTTTTGCACAGACAGGAACTTGGCGTCAATGCCTTGACGCCAAGCTCCAGGTGCGCGTCCAGCGATCTGGCCATCCACTTCTGGAACGGCCAGAGACTGCCGCCAAGTTCATCTGAGCAAAACAGCAAGCTGTTCTGCCCTTCTATGTGGATAATTTCGATATGTTTCACGATGAGGATATAATGTAATCTCTTATATGCTATGTATACTAGCTAATGTGATGGATGGCAATGTGAATGTACATTTATTTTGTGGATGGTAGAACTTATTATATATTTGAAAGCATGTGGAAGAATGTTCATGTGTATGTTCTTACCATTTTCCTGATAATCCGTGGTAAAATCATGTTGCCCTAATTTCATTAGACCATGTGTGTACAACCTTGTGTATGCCCTGAGTTTCTGGAACTTTCCATGCTTGTATGATCTATCGAATTTTCCCGTTTTGGGAAAACAGAAATCATGCGTAAGTCGCAATAAATCTTCTGTAAATTGTATGTTGGCCAATAAATTAAGGAATAAATTCTGTAGTTCCATGCCTGTTAGGGTTCAGACAGTGAGTGGTTAAAACTGTGCTTGTGTTTAACTCCATGTTAAATCGAATTGCGGATAGCATGTGAAATTAATGTTAGATTTTCTGTAATTCCGTTTTAGTTCGGAAAAATCTGAAATTTTGCATGTGGGATCCTAAACCCGAAAATAGTGTTTGGTTAAAATTTCAAGTCATTTGGACCAGTATATGATGCAATATGAATTTTCCATGTGAAATTGTGAAACTAATGCATGCCGTTGTAAAAATGATTTGATTTTGTATATAGCAACTTGATTAGTGAAATTTCCTGAGCACTAAATTTCTGTAACTGTAGTGACATGTCAGGAAAACAGAGCACCATGTGTGTAAATGAGTGAATGAGTAAAATGTGAGTGTCATGTGCTAAACTAAGTGCTTAAATCGGAAAACGTGTAATGTGTAAATTGTGCCAAGTGTGACATTGCTTCCACTGAGGGCAGTGGAACCGTATCAGGGAAAAGTCCCCCTGAGAAGGTTCAATGTGAAGTGACCCTAAGGGCATTAGGGGGAATCCTGGAGGTGGACAAGTACTACTGGTTAGGGTGGAGACTTGTTCTCCCGGTCTGCGCAGTCCAAGAGTCGCCATTGAATTGCCTAGATGGCGTCTATATGATGTGATGTGTTTGTCCTTCTTTGGTGGTTTGGACTATGTGTCACGGCATTAAATGTGAATGTGTAAATGTGTATGTGTTCATGTGAAAAATGTGAATGTGAACAATGTGTAAAAGTGCATGTGTAAAGTGTGAAATATGAGAAATTGAAAGTGTGTAAAAATGTGAAACCAAAATGTGAGGATTGTGAGTTTGTAATCCATGTTATGACAATCTGAAATCATGTTTGAACAGTAGCTTTACTAGGTTAGGATCATGTTAAGGATAATTGTATAGGATATGTAAACAACTTCCATACTTGATTGTTCACATGTTGTGATTTAAATCGTTGTTGTAGCTCTTATGTGTTAGATTATGGATGCTAAAGCATGTAAAATCAGCAAGCTTAAAGTATGAAAAATGGTCATGTATATGCGTAGTAATGCGTAGATTCCATGTTGGGTGTGTTTCCTTTCATGCATGTTCGGAAATGCATGTTCATGGCTTTCATGTCTTAGTTGGTTGGAGGTAGATTTTTATGTGAGAAATGAATAGAAAGCATGTGATAGGTGATTCTATTTTCGTAAATCTGAAAGCATAGTCCATGTGTTCAAATTGTAGATTCACCATGATAGGTTGTAAAATTAAATGCCAAGCATGCTACATGTTGTGTCTTGTGAATGTGCATGTAGAACCTACTATGATATGTGCATGTACGGTATGTGTAGAATTACTTGCTGAGTCTTTTAGACTCACCACTTGCTTCGGCGTACAGGTGTAGTTGGTGACGAGACACTAGTGGAGGAGACGTTGGAGACCGACTCCGAGCGCGGAGATTAGAGCGTTACTGGAATTCTAGTGACATTTGTGATTTTCATAGTATGTAAATTGAACATTGTACTATCTTTATCATGGAAGAATGTATAAGTGTGGACATTTATGTTTTAAATCTTCAACAATGTAATTATGTGGACTTTTAGTTCTTAAATGTTATCAAATCATGTATGTTTAATGTGGATGATGAATGAAATGAAGACAGTAGTCCTTTACTTCCGCTACTCTGTTCTTATATTCACATGTATCTCAGCTGAATGTTATTGTTGGGTAAATGTCCCACTGTGATGACGCTCGTTATATCGATGTGGGTTGGTATAACCGTACCGGTATAATGAGGGTCGTCACACCCATAGTGTGTGCATGTGAAGACTCACCATTCAAGTAGTTCAAAAACAATTCAAGCAAGAGTTTCACATAGTTCAACATCACACCATGCATGAAAGGGGATAACAACAATTTTTTTTTTTTGAATGATGGGCAAATTGTAACGAAACTAAATACTTTATCTAAAATAGATGTCCCTTTTTCACTTCAACTATGGATACGTGGCGGAGAATGTTTTCTCACGCATAATGAAAGTGTCCAAACAAGCATAATTTGTTTTTCCACAAATCACCATTTGATATACCATATAGTTGTTGCACACAAGGAACATATATTCAAGATTTGGTATGAGTTTCATTGCATTTTGCACAAACCCAATTCTCTTCTAAGTGTTGTGAACCTATCCTCATCCAATGGTTTTGTGAAGATGTCAGCTAGTTGTTTCTCAGTGGGTATGAAGCTCAGCTCTAAGGTCTTGTTGGCTACCTCATCTCTCAGAAAATGGTGTCTAATCTCTATGTGCTTTGTTCTAGAGTGTTGAATTGGGTTCTTTGAGAGATTGATTGCACTAGTGTTGTCACATAGATAGGTGTGCATCCAATGTCAATGTTGTAGTCAGACAATTGACTTTTTATCCACAACACTTGAGCCGCACAACTCCCTGCAGCAACATATTCTGCCTCTGCAGTGGAGAGTGCAACCGAGTGTTGCTTCTTGGATGCCCACGAAACCATGCAACCACCAAGAATTTGGCAATAGCCACTAGTGCTTTTCCTGTCAATTTTACATCCAGCATAGTCAGCATCAGAATAAGAGATTAAGTTGAAGCTACTACCTACTGGATACCAAAGACCCATATCATACGTACCTGAGAGATATCGAAATATTCTCTTAACTGCAACCAAATGGCTTTCCTTTGGACTAGATTGGTATCTAGCACAAAGGCAAACGCTGAATTGAATGTCCGGTCTACTTGCAGTAAGATATAAAAGGGAGCCAATCATACCTCAAAATTGCTTTGCATCTACCGGTTTACCTTTCTCATCACTTTCTAGTTTTATGCTTGTGCTCATTGGTGTTGAGGCAGGCTTGGCTTGTTCGAACTGAAATCTTTTCAGTAGCTCTTTGACATACTTTTCTTGGTTGATGAAGAATCCATCTTCCATTTGTTTCACCTGCAGACCAAGAAAGAATTGAAGCTCCCCCATTAAGCTCATCTCAAATTCACTGTGCATGTGTTTTGAAAACTCTTCACACAGTGATGGGTTAGTAGAGCCAAATATATATCGTCCACATAAACTTGAACAACAATTATGTGATTGCGGACTCTCTTAGTGAAAAGAGTTTGGTCTACTTCACCTCGTGATAGTTTTTGCTTACCAAAAATGTGCTGAGTCGGTTGTACCAAGCTCGGGGTGCCTGTTTCAAACCATAAAGAGCTTTGTGCAATTAAACACATGGTTAGGTTTATCATGATCCTCAAAGCCAGGTGGTTGAGAGACATAGACTTCCTCTTTGATGTAGCCATTCAAGAAGGCAGTTTTTACATCCATTTGAAAAGGCTTGAACTTGTTTGAGCATGCATATGCTAACAAGATTCTAAATGCTTCTAGCCTAGCTACAGGAGCAAAGGATTCTTCGAAGTCAACACCAAATTCTTGATTATATCCCTTTGCAACCAGTCTAGCCTTATTTCTCACCACTTTACCCTCTTCATTTAGTTTATTCCTGAAGACCCATCTAGTCCCTATGACAGAAATTTCAGGGGTTCTAGGAACTAGACTCCAGACACTATTTCTCTGAAATTGCCCAAGCTCCTCATGCATAGCATCAATCCATGAGTTTTCCTTTAAAGCTTCTTCAACATTTTTAGGTTCCACGTGAGACACAAAAGCTAGATGATCATGTTCAACTATTTCCCTAAGTTGAGACCTAGTTTGAACTTTTTCATTCACATCTCCTATTATGTTCTCAAGTGGATGATCTTTAGAGTACCTGACATTTGTGACTGTTGAAGGTCGTGGTTGATCTTGCATTTGAGGAGGTTGTTCTGGAGGAGGGTGTGCTTGAGGAGTTTCAGCTTGAGGCTCCTCTTGTTGTGGATCTTCTTCAGGTTCATCATTCTGATTTCTGAACAAAGTTGCATCATCCTCATCATCGTACCTGCGAAGATGTTCAATGTTAGTCTTGGAGCCAATTTTGAGTTTGCTTTTGTTTTATTTGAAGTTCCCAAGTGTTGTTCCTTCAGCTTCATGTTCAAACTGTAGGCATTCGAGATGTTAGGCTTTGATTGAGATTCATCAAAAACAACGTGTGGAGTTTCCTCCACCGTTTGAGTTTTAAGATTAACACCCTGTAAGCTCTAGAGTGTTCTGAATATCCAAGAAGAATACCTTGATCACTTTTGGCCTCAAATTTGTCTAGATCAGCTTTATCATTATTATGAATGAAAACTTTTGAGCCAAAAACTCTGAAATACCCAATACTGGTTTCTTACCTTTCAGAAGTTCGTAGGGAGTTTTCTTTATGACAGGTCTTACCATGGCTCTATTGAGTATGTAGCATGAAGTGTTCACTGCTTCTGCCCAAAACGTCCTGGCAAGTTGACTTTCAACCAAAAGAGTGTGAGCCATTTCCACCAGAGTTCTGTTCTTTCTCTCCACTACTCCATTTTGTTCCGGAGTCCTTGGGGAGGAGAACAAATGTTCTATCCCGTGGTGCCTGCAGAAATCAGAAAAAGAGTTGTTATCAAATTCTCCCCTGTGATCAGTGCGGATTGAGCATATTTTGTGAACATTTCCATGCTCAATTTTATTGAAGAATTCCTCAAACAGTCTCATTGCTTCCTTTTTGTGTGCGAGGAACTTTACCCATGTGAACCTAGAGAAGTCGTCTACAATGACAAAACCAAAGCGTTTGCCATTGAGACTTAGTGTTCTAGTAGGTCCAAACAAGTCAATGTGCAGAAGTTCATAGGGTTTAGAAGTGCTTACCGATGCTTTTGATTTGAAGGATTTCCTTTGTCTGTTTTCCCTGTGCACATGCATCACAGAAACTTTCATTTTTATTAAAGGAAATATCAGGGAGTCCACTTACCAACTTCAACTTCATGATCTTGTGCAGGACATTGTAGCTTGCATGGCCAAGCCTACGATGCCACAGTGTGAGCTCATCCTGTTTATTTGCCACAAGACACAAGTCTTCATTTTCTGAATCATCTAAATCAACCATGTAGATGTTGTTCACCCTCTTTCCAGAAAATTTCAGACTTCCTGTATCCTTATCAATGATTTGACATGTGCTTGATTCAAAGATAACTTGGTGACCTTTATCACACAATTGACTTATGCTAAGCAAATTGTGATGAAGGCATCCACCAATAGTACATTGTCAATTGAGTTGGAGACATACTTACCGACCTTACCTGAGCCGATGATCTGACCTTTGTTGTTACCTCCAAAAATGACTTGACCTCCGTCTTTTTCCACCAACAAAAGAATTTTCTTTATCGCCCGTCATATGCCTCGAGCAGCCACTATCCAAGTACCATTTGTTTTGATTTTGGGCTGCTAGGCATTCCTGCATATGTGGATCAGACAAGAGGTTTTGGTACCCAAATTACTTTGGGTCCCACTGTATCATTCATGCCAAACAGTAAATGCTTCGGAATCCAAATTTGTTTGAGTTTCAGTTTATTTAGACTGTTCCAGCATTGTTTTTCATTATGCCCAACCTTTTTACAGAAATTGCATGATGAAGGTTTTTCTCCAACAATGGGCTTTTTGTTTTGAGGAACATGCTTGGGCATTTTGCCTTTCTGTTGCCTGGTCAGCTCTCCTTTGGAAGCTGGTTTCCGGTCCTGTCGACAACCCTCTTTGGGGTTGTTGACAGCTTTTGCGGTTTTGTTAGCAACAGATTTGGTTTTCTTGGGTTCCAGTTTCTTGCCTTTGGCTTGACTTTTTGTTTTCATTGATGGGATTTGTTTGCTTGTGCTTGGGTTGGAATCAACAAAAGATGTCAACAGATTTTTACCAATTACTTTTGGTTTAACAAGTTGATATCCAATCCCATGTTTTTGCATCAAGATTTTGTTTACCCTTGACAAACCTAGTTAGATCTTCAGATTTTCCCTTAAGTTGCTCTTCAGTCTTTTTCAACTTTTCTTTAACTTCAGCAAGTTCATCTTGAAGAGTTTTAAGGGAATTGCTTAGATCATCTTTTTCTTTTTAAGCTTCTTGCAATTTTAGTTTCATGCTATCCATTTCCTCACTATGTGCTTGTTCATCAACTTTCATCATTTCAATTTCTTCATTCAAGGATGCAATTTGTTCATTATGGTTGGTGTCATGAACAAAGGAGTTGATTTTCTTTTTCAGTGTCTTATTTTCAGACTTAAACTCACAGAATTTTTCGAATAAAACAGTATAAGCTTCTTCCCATTCATCAACAGAATAAGTTTCAAAGGAAGAATTTACCTCATTGGTGTCGTCGCTTCTTGCCATTAGACAGTGAACTTCATCATCTCCAGAGGTAGCTTGAATGTTCTCATCTTCATCTTCATCACTCCAAGTTGCCAACATTGCCTTGGCTTTCTTGAAGGTGAATTTCTCCTTTTTCAGTTTCTTCTTGAGCTCGGGGCACTCTCCTCTCATGTGCCCTTGCTTCTTGCACTCATAGCACACAATTTCAGATTTCTTGTTAGTCTCAAATTTATTAGCATAGTCTTTCTTTTGGAAATGTTTAGAGTTACCTGACCCTCTCCTTTTGAATTTCAGGAACTTTTTGAATCGTCTAGTGAGCATGGCCATTTCATCATCCTCACTCTCACTAGATGATTCAAACTCCTCACTTTCCTGAGGTGCATCCTTTTTGGGACCTGAAGTACTTTCTTGGAAGCCTTTAAAGCAATTAACTTTTTAGGATTTTCTTCAGTTTCCTTTCTTTTCACATTTATTTTGTAAGTCATTAGAGAGCCAATCAGTTCATCCAATTTCATTTTTGAGAGATCTTTAGAATCCTCAATGACAGTGGCTTTGGTGTTCCATGAGGATGAAGAGACCGAAGTATCTTCCTCACCAAATCATTCTCTGAGTATTCCTTCTTTAGACCTTTCAGACCATTTATAATTACATGAATCTTGCAAACATGTCGGAGATAGTTTCATCATTGTTCATTTTAAACATTTCATATTCAGAAACTAACATGCTTGCTTTGGATTCCCTTACCTCGGACGTACCTTCGTAGATCAATTCAAGTTTGTCCCACATCTCTTTTGCTGAGGTGCACATGGAGACTCTTGAATATTCCTTTGGGTGGACCGTGCACTGCATCATGTTGAGGGCACTCCAGTTGAGTGTCCCCTTTACAATCTGGTCCTTTGTCCAGGTATCTTCGTCCTCAGGAAGGGTGTATGGTCCTTTGCTGACGATCTTCCAAAGCTCAAAGTTTTGTGCTCTTAGGAATACCTGCATACGGTTTTTCCAATATGAGTAATCAGTGCCATCAAAGAAGGGTGGCATGGTCACTGAGTGTCCCTCGGCCATATACCCCTTGTTAGATTCCATGAGATCAAAGTTCTCCTGATCGTAAGATCAAACAAGTATAACAGTAAATCGAAGAAACCTTGCTCTGATACCAATTGAAAGGTTGCGGAATTCCCTATATGGTAATCTAGAATGGGGAGTTGAATAGATTATAGTCAATTAAAAAGTTCTTATCAAATTCTTTTCACGAAGACACAGACTGTGAAAATTGTAACAGAGTTTAAACTAAACTTTGATGTGTGTAACTTGAAAATGGATAGAGAAACAATCTATCAGACGTGTGTAGAGACACCGTGCCTACCAAACATCTAACGTAGAAATGTTCAAACCATAGAACACAGAGTTTTACGTGGTTCAGAGTACACAACTTGTGTATCCTACGTCCACGGTCCACACACACACGCAGAAAAGACTACTTATGAGCTAGTTCAACGACTACAACTCACACACACACGAGTTGTCTGATGTGAAGCCATGATCAGAACAACACAAACCACGTGAATCAAGCACAAGGACTGCTTGAGACACAACCACACACACACGGATATGTAAAAACTAAAACAGGAAGAGTTCTGAGTTGAAACACAAATCCTGATTAAGAACTCTTCTGATGAATGTCTGGATGGACTTCAAGCTTCGTCTTGAGGGACACAACTTGATGGAGAGGCTTGAATCCACGACGATCAGACTTCAATACTGCTGGATCAACAGTTGGTTCAATCTTTGAACAGCAGGGAGAAGCAGAGCAGTAGCAACACCTCTTGTTCTTGAACTTTCTCTAGGGTTTTTGGTGGAGGCTGCTTCTGTACGAGATTACCTTCAAAAGATAGCTTATATAGTGGTGTCCGCATATGGAGAGACGTGGTAGTTGGAACCACCATGTTTGGCAACTTAGAAACTTCCCGTATCTGAAGGTTTTCTTCGTCTGTCGACAGCACTGGGTGCTCTTGTCGACAGGTGTTGACAGGCAGAGGACTGGGAGTTCGAGAGACATTTTCATGTCAGTGGCTGTCGACAGGCGACACTGGTGCTATCGACAGGCACTCCTGTCCTGAGGTATGGCTTTTTGGCCTGATTGTAGCTATCAACAGGGGCCTTTCTAGCTGTCGACAGGTACCTGTTTTTCTTGCTTTTCTTGATCTTTTGAACATTGTCTTGGTACATGTCTTGCATAGTATTTCACCTATATAAAAGAACTTAGTTAGGGAGATATAATGACATATAAATGATCAATTAACAAGTTTGTTTCATTTGCATTCCAAGAGTCATTATCATCAAGTTTCATTGCTTAACATTTACCAAATTTGTCCATGAAATGTTCATGCTCATCATCAAAAATAAAGATGTGATTTGTTGGCTTAGCATTCTCATTAAGCATGCAACATATGAGAACTCAACACGTCGTACTACTCGCCAAGCACACACAAGCCACGTGAACACCACACAAACCACATGAACACCATGTTCCTCGAACTCAGCAAGTGTTGATGCACCGCTTACCATTTCCATAAACAACGAATAAAGATAATCCGACAATCACATAACCATGCATAGACCTATTGCCATCAGAATCCAGATTGCGACAGGGTCCACTGTCGCCTTCAGAACACGACACCTTGATATGTCGCGTTCTGAAACAGAACATGACGGGTCAGGCTATCGTGTTCTGAACGTGACACCTAGGTCCGTCGCCTTCACAGATAGTGACCTAAATCTGGGGTTCCATCTCCGGAATCCCTATGCAAACCATGTAAACTACCAAGAAAAGCAAGTTTTCATGCTCTAACCATTACACTAGCATGGTATCTATCAACTACAATGCATATAACAAGCTAAACATGCACCGCGCGCAATACACAACGAGAAACAAGGTGGAATCTCCCTACCTTCACGAAGAACGTGAAGAATGATAATTCGGCATTTCCCATGCCCCGTACCACGTCCTCACGGCGAGACCACGCCAAAAATAGCACCGGAACTTCAAATTGCCCAAAACCACCCGCAGAACTCCTTCTTGGCCGAGCAGAGCTTTCTGAGCTCTGTTTGGTCAACCTAGATTAAAAATAGTTCGGAGTTGAGAATGCAACTGTCACGCCCCAATATTTAGCAACAGAATAAATACCGGGAGGCGTGAACGATACAAATAGACGTATCACAGTTGAATAGCACAGAGTCACGATCGAACAAAAGATCACATTTGAGACTATAATATGGTCACCAAAAATATACATTATTCCATTCATCCAACTAATTACGGCCTTACATAGAAAGAACTCACTGAAAAAGGTTCATTATTCAAATAACAATGTTTCTCTAATACATCGACTACTCAAATGTCTATTTCTAAACTGTCAACTCCTCATATAGCGGGTGCTCATCACTTTTGCCCGACCCCATCGGACTCCACTGGTTCCACATCACTACCTGAAAAGGGCAGGATGAGAGGGTGAGCGAACTAGCTCAGTAGGATTTACATCTCAATATTGTGCGGGCACTAATATACGTGATTAACACTTTAATTAGGCAAGATATGAACATGTATATGATGACAATGCATGCAATACTAACAGATTGAATAGCATAGTAGAACCGATATCATTTCCGGTCAAATGTCAAGTTGCATATACAATGGACAGATATTTCAAGAGTAGAATCGTATCAAAAGAGATTGGCCATATTCAAACAGATATCATGCGTTCACATGATCAGACGTATCATATCAAATCTTATCATATTATATCAAATCAGACTTATCATATCAAACAAAGGCACATTTTCACAATCTTGCATGTTCGTTGTGCTATGCCAAGCACCAAGAGTCCATACTCCCCGCGGTTAATAAGTACGTTGGGGCGCTCCTCCCCAGGACCAGACAGGGCCCCTATTGCACAGGCATTGGTCAAATGGACCGAAGTCCCACGTTGTGCCGAACAAACATATTCATATTATGGCCACAGAGTTTCAATGACAAGCTCATAGTACAAGGAACATGATCATTCATAGAGTCAAGGTATGACAAATAGCTCAAGAGAACAAAAGGCAGTATAACGACGTATCATGTTTCATAATCCATTAATGTCTTGACATGAGGGTATTTCTAAAGATAGAACGTATGCAAGACATGTGCTTTCTATCTCCAGGGTACTTCATGGTACATCCAGCTCGGCATCTATGTGGAAATCCATAGAGAGCGGAGACTTACGGAGGTCTTAAGGAAAAGGTCGCTAGTCTACCAATTCAGAATAACCGGCAGAGAGATCCCAATTCCCCAAGAAGGGTGTGCCTATTCGTGCAAAGGTGTAAGTGACGAGTCACAGATCTTTCCCTAGCATGTATGCATATGGACAAATAATTAATGGAACACCGGAAAGCATGTATCTATTGAAACACATATGCAAATCATGATATTAACTTCACTAACAAGTCCATACTAACATGTATTCATCCCCATATTCACATCATATTCTTATCTTATCAATTGACAATAGGGAAGATCACAAGATATTCCAATGAACATAAGGACAATCACAATTACACATTAGAATCATATTCGTATCATTACCATTTTTTTTTCAATGGGTTGATTTCTTTTAGGTCCATGCATACTGTATAACATCATGCACATGCTAGTAGACATCATGTAATGATCAGACCCAAGATATGTAATTTTTTTGCAAGGGTAGTGTCGACACACCCCTTACTGGTGTCGACACAATGCTTCAAACACAAGGCATGCAGTGATGTACTAACCCCGCTTGTAACTCTCTAACAAATGACATTTAGACAAAATGTTCAACACGAAATATGACGAGGACAACTAGTAGGAGAACGTTGATGTTGGGCGTTTGATCTAATTCTGTCTCAAATCCCGAGAAAACATATGAAGAACATAAAGCTAAGTGCAGCCCGAAATCGCAGTATCATGCAGTGACTCTCTTACTACGCTTATAACTCTCTAACGATAGATTTTTGGACAAAATGTCCAACATAAAAGATGATTGTGACTACAATTAGAAGAATGTTCATGAAGAAAGTTTAGTCTAATTCGGTCTTGAATCGTGTCCATGATATGAAGAACAGGAAAAGCCCTAACTGTGCGCGACTTAGGGACAACTACGAATACGCAATGTATACTCCATGAAAATTAGTCAAACCAAGTGCAAATGAACCTAGACTCGAAGATCTACATGATGGTCTTGGTTTTCTTTAATCTTGGCCCGAGAACACCTACCTTTGAATGCTAATAACTCTCTGCAGATTTTTGGGTTGAAGAGCGAGGTTGAGGAAGACCACGTTTTCCCCAGCTGTTCTCCACTCCTCCAGCGCTCTAAACTTGCTGCTCACGACCTCAACTTGTTGCTAACCCTTACCTAAACGTTTTTTGAGGAGTCCTTATAGTTTTAGAGTTCTAATTCATGTCCAATAAAACTAGGAAGGGGCTGCGAATTCTGCTTTCTCTTTCCAAAAAATCTGGGATTCTCTCACCCAAAGGAGGTAGCAACGGTTTAGGAAACCTCCTCTTAGGGTTGGGTCTGTTTTTGGCTTACCTTACATGACTAATCACCCTTATTTTAACCCTAAATTGTCCTCCCTAATTATTGCATAATTACATACACGAATTTCTGAGTATTTTATTGTCCCAATTTCTATCCTTGGGCCAAGTGTGCTCCATTAGCCCAATCTTGTTAATGGTTATTAATACATGATATTGGAAGTCTCTCCAATATGTTTATTTAATTTATGGTTGGGTCATTTTTCCGTGTTAACAATTTTCCGACTTAGTTTCTTAATTCGGGTAACATGGTCACGTGTGACGTACACTCTACCAATTAGATTTTTCGTTGCACGAATTCCTTCGTGGAACACTTAGGGACAATATTTGGGGTTGACTTATAATTTTAACGGAATTTTATGATGTGTTTTCTCTCGTACGATAATAGTACGTAAGTTTTATCATTTCGATAATTGTGGAATTTATTTATCCCCCTTTATTTCTAAAATTTTTAAATCACTAAATTTCTGGGGTGTTACAGCGATGCACCCTACCGTTGCGACCAGAACGTGATGGTTCAGGTTATCGCCTTCTCACTGCTGACGCCAACAGGGCACTCAGTGCGCGCCACGCGGCGAACATGCAGACGAAGACCCCAAACGGCGGTTTCATGAATGCGACGCTCTGGATCGTCGCATTCAGAACACGACGCCCAGCTCTGTCGCGTTCACAGATAGAGAACCTATGGGTGCTCTGGGCCCAATCTGTCAACCCACAAAGCCCTAAAACCTGCATAAACACCTGAAACTCAAGCCACAGGCCACACACTGTCCACTACAACCACTAAGCCTCGATCCAAACGGTCAATATGCTACAGTTTTCATTTTATGAGCTTCTATGTGGGTTGCATGGTGTGTGTGGAGGGTTTCTGGAGAAGGGAAGGAGGTTCAGTCGTCTGCCTGAGAAGGCGATGGATTGAACCGTCGCATTTTCTTGTGAACACGATGACATGGTTCGTTGAATTCATGTCTTCCGACCGATTCTAGTCGATTGGTGTGTACGCGATCACTCGTCCCATCGTGTTCTTGTTGAATGCGTCAATATGGTCCGTCACGATTTGATGTATGGCTTGATATGATCTTTGTCACGACATGTCGTTCCGTCGCGATTTGCGCTTTGACTATCAGTGTTTGACCATTTGGCTTGAAGGTGACGTATCGGGATATCGCGTTATGGTCGCGACGCTGGGCCCTATCGCGTGTGGTTTGGAATCGCGTCTAGACTGGTCATCATGTTCTTAAAGGCGATACCTATGTCCGTCACATTTCAGTTTCTGAGCTGTGTTGGTGGTGCTTGGGCTATGATGGCCTGGTGTTGACCTAGCCCTAGTTTTCTAGGGTGCTGTTAAGGTGTGTAAGTTGTTATTATGTCAATAAAGCATGGTTAAGTTAATGAATTGGGTTATGGTTAATTAGTAAGTTATGATTGTAACGTTAAGGTGGTTATTTATGTTAAGCATGTTGTAGGTTTAGTGGTTTGGATTATGTTTAGTTAGGAAGTTAAGTTAATTGTGGTGATTATGTTAATTACGTGGTCGTGGGTTGTGTTGCTATGGAAGTCATGGAATGACTAATGACAGGCAAGGTTATTATATGTTTATATGGATCAAGTGTGTATAATAGTGTACAGTTGCTTGGAGGTCACATGGTGACCAATGACAAGCCAATTAAGTATGTGTATTGTGGTATAAATTTTACCAATATGCTAAGTGATCGGTATGTTTTTGTGTGGGACGAGTATGGTGGTCCGGTGCCTATTCTGGAATGCCTCTCTAGTTGGGTACCCTAAGTTCTTTGTGAGCCAGGCACGTTGTGTTTGTTGTGCTCAGGGTTTGTCTCGGTATTGTGTGTACCGTCGAGGTCTGTGTCGTCTTCCTGGACACCCTCACTCCTGTGTTTGAGTTGTATGTCCTACGGAGGGAAAGATTGCAATGGGGCAGCGACTCATGAGTTGTTGTTGTGTTCGGTCGCTTGTAGCGAGCTCGTAGTTGGGGGATGGACACTAATAGACGTACTAGTCCCCAGCTAGTCCTGTGTTTCTAGTGTCTCATTTTAGGGAGCTTGGGCCAAAGTCCTTAAAGGTGCCAGGCATGGGCCTGCAGTTTTGTGGTCTGCAGGTGTGGTGTGGTTAGGCTCCACATTCTTTGTCTTTACTGTGTGCTTGTGGAGCGGCAGTTGGACCTTTTATCCTTGACTGTGAGACTGAGAGATAGTTCGTGTGTTTTGTTGTCTGGGTTGGATACTAGCGTCATGAACCAGTAGTCGTTCCTTCCAACTCGTACTTTACCAGTGGTTGTGGCTTGTGAGCAGTGACTCACCGGATGTGTTTCGACTTTTTATGGTGTGCCCTGTTGTGGAACTGTTGTGGTTGTGTTTTCTATTGTGGTACCTCGTGGTGGTAGGTACTTGTACCCTGTATGGGTAGTCGTTTGTTGTGGTACGCCGTGTACCAGTCTTTTCAAGTGTTGAGGTGGAGCTGTGCTCTGTGGAGGTTGTATTGTAGGACCTTCCACTTGTTGTGTTGTACCTTTTTGAGGGTAGTCCTCCGGTGTATTCATTGATTCCATGGGTAGTGGGCTAGCTTCTTGCTAGCAACCCTCCTACCCTAGTGTTCTTAGTTGCATGTGAGGCTTATGGCCTAGGCATTTCTGTTGCTTTGATGGATTGATACTGCTGTACTAGTCCTATAGTTTCTGTAGCTCTTGCATATTGTGTTAGCTAGTGAGTTTTTATTTAATTGCAATTAAGTATGTTTTATATAAATATTTTGTGGTTTGGCTATCGGTGTTACCAGTGAGACCCTTTGTGGTTGAGGTCTCTTCAGGTTCCAGTTGTTGTTTTTGGGAGGTCCCTACTGAGCTTGTGACTTGTTGAGGCTCACTCCCCTACATTTATTTTCAGGGTTTGTCGTGGGTTTGGCATGTGGCGGCGTTTGTGGCAGACTTATACCACCAGCAGTTGAGTCATAGTTAGTGTTGTGTGAGCTTTGCTCCCTCGGGGTATGCGCCAGGTAGTTGTACTTTTTCTCTTGGACATGTAATAATGTATTGGGACAGTGTAATGTGTTGTGAATGAATATGAGAACATGTACTTTCTTGTGTCTTATATTCTTGTGGTTGTCTTTTATATTCTTACTAGACACTTGGAAGAGTTATCCTTGGCGAGACTTCGGTCTATTCGCGGGAGGTGGATCTGGATATGAAGCCTTATTGGGTATAAATATCCAGGGTTGCTACACCATTGCCCCACCTAGAGATTACCTCCACTCGCACAACACACCCTCTCTCCTAAAAGGCCAGCTACGGTGGTATGGCTTCGTCTATACCTCACGTTGTATAGACCAAAAAGAGGTGAATGGGCCTTTATTGAATTATAATAAGGACTAGAATGATAATAAGAGTAATGTTCAAGACAAAACAATCACACAATAGAGATAAGAAGATTTATCCTGCTTTGGAGTTGAACCACTCAATCCCTACATCTAGTCCCCAAAGGAATACACCTTAAGATTTCACTACTAGCCACTTGGTGCACAACCCACACACAGATCTTCTCTTATCATAAGGGGAATACAACCATTAGGTGATCACCATCGCATAGGTCTGCCCTTGTCCAAGGGGGATACAACCACCTAGTGTGACCCACACACGGGTCTTCCCTTATCTGAGGGAATATGGGCACAATGCCCCCACAATTCACAAAGAAAGCACAACTTTGTAGCACAAGATTGCCAGATGCCAACTGAGTGTCTTCTTTACAAGATAGATGTGGCAAATATAGAAATAGATGCCAATACTATACCCCACGAATAAAACAAATGAAGCGCTAGAAGATGTTGAATTGGCTAATGAAGATTGGAGAAGATGAACAACACTTGTTAAGCCCAAGTGTGCACCCTCCTATCCGCCCTTAGGTAATATTTTTATCAAAAATAAATAAATAAATAAATAACACTTGTTAAAACCAAGTTAAACTTTCTTTCAAAGATTGCTCAATCTAAGGTCCGGAGGGGAAAAGGGAATTTCTCTTTTAGTGAAGAAGGCTTCTCTTCTACTAGCATTGAAGTCTTAGCCATTCTTTAAGTGGAAGCTTGATCTAAACTTTTGGCGTCTCAAAAGGCAAATCATCATAAAATCAGCCCATAGATGTATGTTAAGCATTTGTGTGTACATATCTAAGTAAAATATTTATTACTATTTTAATTACGACAAAATCATATTCCAATATTATTCAATTACCCAATTCATCTGATTAAGCATTAAAAGAATTGCATGTAATCAAATAATTCATATATATGTCAAAGGCATATTACTATTGTGCATAAGTGTTGACTTGTAACTCTGACAGAATGCCAACTTTTGATTCTCTGAGAAGATATGTGTCGACACATGATGACCACATGTCAACACTTGAAGGCACATGTTGACACATGATGACCACATGTCAACTTTTGTTGTCTTCCTTCTAAAGGTGTGTCAACCTTGTGTCACCACATGTGTTTTATATGTCGACACATGATGATCACATATCGACTTGTGTTGTCTTCCTTCTGAAGGTGTGTTGACCTGTGACAACCTTGTCTCAACACATGTGTTCTATCTGTCGACACATGTTTGTCTATTATTGACACATGATTTACTTCAAGTAAACTATTTTTTTCTAAGTCTGCATCGACTACAATATATTTATCATGGGCAGTCGAAGTGCGACATCGACTGGTGAACAAATCTCAACAGTCAAAGTCCAACTCCGACATCGATTGATGAATAAGTCTCAACATTCTAAGTTCAACTCCGACTCCTATCTAGTCGAAGTGCGACATAGATTGATGAACAAATCTCACCAGTCGAAATCTCACTTCGACTCATGACCAATAGAAGTGTCAGTCGAAGTTATAAATAATCAATTAATGAAGAGTTTGATACTGATTGATGAAGAGTTTTTATTTTGATTACTGTTTTCTAACTCCCATGTCTTTTCAGTCGAAGTTTAACTTCGACTCCTTTAAATTATTAAGAGTCGAAGTTCAAGTTATTATTATTATTATATTTATTCATTTCATACTTTTGTTCTCTATAGTCCAGTTTATTATTTTAAAGAGAACATACATTGAGTTGTTTTATTCTAAGATTTTTTGGAAAGTTGTTTGATTTAAAAGATATCTCTCAATATCTTTCAAACTAATAGAGATTTCCATGTTTTAAGGAAAAGTTGTCTGTAGTTCCATTGCGCGCCGAGCAGGAAGTCCATTTCACTTTAATGACTACCTACTCTTGCATACTTTAAGGACATGTACTTTCTCTGTAGGATAGAAAGGAGTCTTTTAAAAGTCTTACTTTTTATTCTTATTATCCAATATATTATTTGCTACTATTGTAACTGTAGAAAAGAGAAAGGTTCTTGCATGGGTATTGTAATGGCCCTGGATATTTATGCCCAATAAGGCTCCATATCTAAGTCCGCCTTCCGTGATCGGACTGGAGTCTCGCAAGGGATATCTCACACAAGTGTCCAGTAAGAATATAAAAGACAACCACGAGAGTATAATGTATAAGAAAGTACATGTATTTATACTCATTTACCATAATTTTATATTGTCCCAATACATTATTACGTGTCCAAGAGAAAAGTACAACTACCTAAAGCATATCCCGAGGCAGCAAAGCTCACACTAAACACGACTACTACTCAGCTGCTGGAGGTACAAGTCTGCCACAACACTGCTGCAAGCCAAACACACGACAAGCCCTGAAAAGAATTGTAGGGGAGTGAGCCTCAACAAGTCACAAGCTCAGCAGGAACCTCCCAAAAACAACCACAACCAACAACTGAAAGAAGGAACCAAGTCCTCAACCCCTAAGGGTTTCACTGGCAATGCTAACTGAAGCACTACAAAAGTAAAACATACTAATAATAAATATAATGAAACTGTATTAAATATGAGCACACTAATTGTCACAATTTACAGGAAATAAAAGAAGCAACAAGACTAGTGTAGACACACCAGTCCACCATGACAGCTCAAAGAACCACGCCACAAGCCATGTAGACCAACCATTGACCGACGATAACGATACTGAAAACAAAGAGTTAGTCCCCCACAAAATAAACAAGTGATGCAAGGCCACACAGACCAACAACCAACAAAAGGTAACAGAGCTAACCACAAAGGTTAGTCCACCACAATACCCACAATAGAAAACACATCGGAGAACTACCCACACAAGGGTACAACACCACAAATGGAAGGTCACACAACGCGACTTCCACAGAAACCGATCCACCTCAACACTTGAAAAGTCTAGCACACTACGTGCCACAACAGCCAACAACCCACACATGGTACATGTACCTAAAGTCACGAGGTACCATGACAAACCACCACCACACACAAAACCGTAACACAATTTTGCCTCCTACAAGGCACACCACAGCGAGTCAAACCACAATCGGTGGGTCACTACTCACAAGCCTCAACCGCTGGCAAAGCACGAGTCGGAGAGAATGATGCCACCACACGGGAATGGACCACTGGTTCATGATGCCAGTATCCAACTCGAACAACACAGCACAAGAACTACCTCTCAGTCTCACAGTCACGGACGAAAGGTCCAACTGCCGCTCCACAACCACACAGTAAAGCCAAAGAACAGTGGAGACCAATCAACACCACACCTGCAGACCACACACAACTGCAGGCCCATACCTGGCACCTTTAGGGACTCTGGCCTAAGCTCCCAAAAATGAGGCACTGGAAAACAGGACTAGTTGGGGCCCAGTACATCTACTAGTGTCTGTACCCCCAACCACGAGCGCGCTACAAGCGATCGCACACCCACAAACACAAGTCACTGCCCTCTGTCGTCTTTCCCTTAACCGAACGTACAACTCAAATGTAGGAGTGAGGGTGTCCAGGAAGACGACATAGACCTCGACGGTACACACAGTACCGGGACAAACCCCGAGCACTAACGTGCCTGGCTCACACAAAACCTGGGGTATCCAACTAGAGAGGCATTCTGGAATAGGCGTCGGACCACCAAACTCGGAAAGCACACAAACCATGCCGATCACTCAACACAACCATAAAACTTATACCACGATACACAAACCATAATCAGCTCGTCACTGGTCACCATGTGACCTCCAAGCAACTACACACTGCTAAAGACATAAACTACATTACAATCTTGCCTGTCATTGGTCATTTCATGACCTCCATAGCAACACACCACTATGCACATAAACCACACATATGAATCACTTAACCTTTTTAACATGCTTAATATAATTATTATAATCATTAACCTCAACATGCTTTACTAATCATTAATCAATTCAGAACAACTTAAAGTACCCTAAACGATCTGAGCTAGGTCCACACAGGACCCTCATTGCCCAAGGCTTAACAACTTACTTCGGACAGAACAACGCGACGAAGGTCACTGTCGCATTAAAAATGTGACGGCCCGACAAACCGCAACTCCACATTGGAACGAGACAGAGTCTACCATCGTGTCAAGAACGCAACAGCTCGATAGGCATTGTTCACAAACCAGAACGTGACGACGCCAGTGGTCGCGACCTAAATGCGACAGCCCGACCCGTCGCCTTCTCAGACAAAACCCTGTACTGCGGTGCTCACACAAAAACCAGCTCAAATCCTCATTTCCATGCACACCAAGCTTCTACAAATCAATTACACTATACTGGAAACACAACCACACATCGATGCATATTAAACATGCTTTAAATCAATCAAATAACGCAAATAAGATAAGAAAGTCCCTACCAACAAGAAGAACTCGTAGAATGAGGCTCGATCGGTGTTCTCTACGCTCCGAACAGCTTCTACACGCTAGAACCATGTCAAGACACAAGCTTCAAAGCCGACGTCGCTGGAAATTTCCGCAGTAACCCTCTCCTCGGTTGAACAGAGCTTCCTACTCTGTTTGGCCGGAGGCCAAACTTATCCCAACTGGAAACAAGAACACGACGTAGCATCATGTCACCTTCAGAACGCGACACACCTAACCATCTCCTCAAACTCACCATGCACGCGTCACAAAGGCAGTGCGGAGAACGCGACGCATGTGACCGTCGCGTTCAAAACGCGACGCCCCACCCTGTCGCGTTCATAGCCAGTGAACTTGTGGGTTGTTTGGGCTAAAACTTCCAGCCCACAACACCCACACAACGCACGGAGACCACGACCAGGGCTCAATGACCCCACATTGGTCATGAGCACCACACCAGAACCAATAAACACAGATCCGAACGGCCACAACATTACAGGTATGGTGTATGTGGGCATTAAATGCAACCAACTACAGAAGCATGCAGGCTATCCAGAATAGCAACCAAGATGTTTGTTAGACAGAAGACTTGTAAATGTTACTCTCAAGATGTCTTCTCAAGAACAAATGTTTACATTTCAAATGGCTATATTTAAATGAATAGTTGAAGTCTTTCAAGGCTATATAAGGGAGTAGAAGCTTGTGGAGCAAAATAATGAGATATATAGAGACATATAGAGATAGATACAAAAAAAAAAAATTCCATCAAGAAAATACTCAAGCATCTGTTCAAAGCATTCAAGCCTTCAAATATCTATAGCAGTGTGTAGACTATAATCCTTAGATCATCCACCTAGTCCACCTAGAGATAGAAAGAGAAGAGTGCATTCATTCCTTATTCTTGTATATCTCTCTTTTTGTCTGTGCTTGCTCATTCTCTGAGCAGCACATGTTGTGCAACCCGTAGTTGGTTTGTTCCCTGTTGTGCCCCTTTGGTAGAATGGAGGGCCTACTTGTTGTAGGGGGTTGTATACCCCTCTAGTGAAGGGAAGACTTGCTTGAAAGCAAGTGTTGTATGCCTCTTTTCAAGGTATTGCTTGGGGATTGGGCGTAGATCTCTTATTGGATAGGAGATTCGAACCAGTATAATCTCTTGTCCCATATGTGTGATTGCTTCCACTTATTTATTTTATTTCACACACTACACTAACCATTAACATTATTTTTATTGAATTTCAGATCTAACTCATCTTAGCAGTTGTTTCAAAAGGAAGTCCTATTCACCCCCCTTTAAGACATTTTAACTCCATCTCGATTCAATAAGTGGTATCAGAGCTAGTTCTTCTCCAAAGAATCAAATGGTTCGAGAAGAGATGGAAGCTCAAATTCACAACCTCGAAGGTCAATCCGTAACAAGGCCACCATTCTTTGATGGTAAAAATGAAATGCTTCATCCGTGGCACAGACATTGATCTATGGCAGGTAATAGAGTAAGGTGATTATATTATTCTCGCTGAAAAATCCATCTAAGTGGTCATTAGTTGATAAGAGGCATGTATCTTTAAATTATAAAGCTAAAAATTATCTTTGTTATGTACTATCTAAAAAAGAATTTAATAGAGTGTCAGCATGCAAAACTGCTAAGGAAATATGGGATAAACTAAAAATAACTTATGAAGGTACATATAAGGTAAAACAAACTAGGATGGATTATCTTATTTCACAATATGAACATTTTAAAAATGTTGCCTAATGAAAACATAACTCAAATGTATAATAGATTTATGGATATAACAAATGGATTAAGTTCATTAGGAAAACATTATACTAATGAAGAAATAGTTAGAAAAATTCTCAGATCTCTAACTTAACTGTGGACTCCTAAAGTAACAACTATAGAAAAAGCCAATGATTTAACTGAACTTTCTATAGATAAATTAATAGGTTCTCTCATGGAAAATGAAATAAATATGGAAAGATTTTTTGAACGCTCTTTGAAAAAGAAAATGTCTAATGTTTTGAAGACTGTAGTTTCTCCTTCTTTATCCTCTTCTGAAGACTCAAAGGAAGACTCTGAAGACAGTGATGATAAAGCCATCCTATCCAGAAAGCTTCAGAGAATTCTATCCTAGAAGAAGAAGTTCAGATCAAAAGGACAATTCAAGAAAGATAAGAAGAGCAAGAAGCCAACTTGCTACGAATGCAAACAATCAAGATACCACATTTTAGAGTGTCCTAAACTCAAGAAGAAAGATCCAATTAGAAAATTTTAGGAAAAAAAGGTAAAGAAAAGAAATACAAAAAATACAAGAAGAATGAAGAAACATCAAGCTCAAATTCAGAATCAGAAATGGAAGAAGCAAATCTAGCCCTTATGCAATGTCTAGAGCAGGTAAATTCTGAAACTTCATTTACGTCATGTTCTGATTCAGATTCTGATAGTTTAGAAGATACTTTTAATTAATTATATGATAAATATAAAATGTAATAAAGGAATTAAAAACTCTTAAACTAAATTTCGTTAATGAAGAAAAGCTAACACTATACGAAAAATCAGAAATAGAAAAGTTAAAAGAATAACTTAATGAAATTAAAAGATTAAATAGTCTACTATGTGAAGATCTAAAAGTAAAAAACTATAAGATCTTGGAATTAGAAAATATAAAAAAAGAACTTAAGAATGAAGAAAATTAAAGGAAAAAATGATTATTTAAGAGCTTCAATAGATAAAATAATTAACTGTAAGACATCTTTTGTAGTAAGGTTAAAAGGTGCTAGAACAGGTAAAAAGAAATATGGAGCAGGATACATGCCACCAATAAATGAAGAAAACATTATTTATCTTGAACAATATCCAACTCTTAAGTTTGTAAAAGAAAATTTAATTGAAAAATCTATAAAAGTAAATCAACATCAATACAAATAGAAAAGTAAAATTATAGGAATACACAATCAAAGCATACTTATAATTTAGGTTGTACTCATTAACCAGTTAGGACACATAGGAAGCACTTTCATAACCAGACACTTGTGTTGGATTCCATAAACTAACCATCAAGGACCAAGAAAATTTAGGTACCAAAAGTTACAACTTGATTTTATGTACTCTTGAATGCATTCAAATGATATTTAGATAGTGGATGCGCAAGGTATATGACAGAGATAGAATGTTATTTATAAGTTTTAGAAATGATGGTCAAGTAACATATGGAGATAATGGGAAAAAAAGTTATTGGATGTGGAACAGTGGGAACAAAGGTTAAGAATCTGATAGAAGATGTGTTATGTGTAGAAGAGTTCAAGCACAATCTTATAAGTGTTAGTCAGTTATGTGATAGAGGTCACTTAGTACAATTTCATAATGATAAGTGTATACTTCTTAAGGATAAGAAAGTGATTTTTAAGGCACATAGAGTAAGGAATCTATATACACTTCAACTGGCAGAATTAAAAGAAGTCGACTTGCGTCTTGCAACCAAGAAGGAAGATAATTCTGATCTTTAGCACAAAAGACTAGGACATGGCAGTACTTAACTAATCAAAAAATTAATCAAGTATGATCTAGTTGAAGGTCTCCCAAAGCTCAAACTAAAGAAATCTGGAATCTATACAACTTATGCAAAGGGGAAGCAAACCAAGACATCTTTTCAGTCCAAGACAATGGTTTCAACATCAAACCCATTGGAGCTCATTTATATTGATCTATTTGGACCTATGAAAACTGCAAGTCTTGGATGAAAATACTATGGCTATGTGATTGTTGATGATTAAACAAGGTTCACTTAGGTATCATTTTTAGAAGCCAAGTTTGAAATATTTTTTATTTTCCTAAAGTTTAGTAAGGTAGTACAGAAGAGCCAAAAGTATGAGATCATCGGTATCAGATCAAATCTTGGTGGAGATTCAAGAATGAGGACTTCGTTAGATTGTGTGAAGAAAATGACATTAAACACAAATTTTCTGCCCCAAGAACACCTCAGTAGAATGGTGTAGCAGAAAGGAAGAGCAAAATACTACTGGACATGGCTAGAATTATGCTTTCAGAGTACAACTAACCAAGATATTTCTAGACAGATGTCGTCAATATAGCCTGATACATGATCAACAGATACATGATTAAAACAATAGTGAAGAAGACTCCATATGAACTCCACAAGGACAAAAAGCCAAATATCAATCATCTACGGCCATTTGGTTGTAAGTTTTTATTTTAAATAATGTTAACGATAATTTAAGAAAATTAGATGTTAAAAATAATGAAAGATTTTTGTTAGGATATGTCTTAAAACCTAAAGGATAGGGTATTTAACAAAAAAAAATAGTAATTGAACAAAATGTCCTTATTTTATTTGATGAAACTAACCCCTCTATAAAAGGAAAGAAGAGGAAGATGTTTTTGAAGATTTGTGCGGAATCTAGAGCAAACTTCACTAGAAGAATAAGAAGAGAAATAAGAAGATCCTCTGCTAGAAGAGTTACAACAACAAGAAGAAGCACATGTGGAATTACCAAAGGAGTTGATGTATCACAAAGATCATCTAAAAGAAACCATAATAGGTGATCCTCAAAACAGGATAAGAACAAGAGGTATGACAATTTTTCCATGTGATTATCTTGCACTTATTTCTCAGATTAAGCATAGGATAGTCAAAGATGCACTGGCAGATGAATCATAGATCCTAGCTATGTAGGAGAAACTTAATCAGCTCCAACGCAACCAGGTTTGGTCTCTTGTACTAAGACCTTCTAACCATCCAGTTATTAGAACCAAATAGATTTTCAGAAACTTGATGGATGAATTAGAGGTAATTACTAGAAACTAGGCTAGACTTGTAGCATAAGGATATTCCCAAGAAGAAGGCATTGACTTTGATGAAACATATGTCCTAGTTGCTAAACTAGAGACAATCAGAATTTTATTAGTATATGCATATTCTTTGAATATTAATTTATGTCAAATGGATGTAAAAAATATTTTTTAAATTGTTTCATAAAGAAGAAGTTTATGTTGAGCAACCACTGGGTTTTGAAGATACTAATTATTATGGTCATGTTTTTCATTTAAGGAAATCATTGTATGGTCTGAAATAAGCTCCAAGGGCTTGATATGAAAGACTAAATGCTTATCTTTTATAACATGATTTTTCAAGAGGTAAAGTAGATATCACTTTATTTATTAAGAATTTTCAGAAGGGATCTTAATTGTACAAATATATGTTAATGATATTATCTTTGGTGCTACTAATGAGTCACTTTGTAAACTCTTTGAAATTTTTATGCAAAATGAATTTGAAATGAGCATGATGGGTGAGCTTAATTATTTCCTTGACTTACAAATCAAATAGACCGAGAAAGAGATTCACATTTGTCAAACCAAGTATATTTCTAATTTACTCAAGAAATTTAGTTTAGACAAGTGTAAGCCATTAGGAACTCCCATGAGCTCATGGATAAAGTTAGATAGTAATCTAATTGGTAAAAAGGTAGATCAAAAGATTTATAGAGGAATGATTGGTTCACTGCTCTATCTAACTACTAGTAGACCAGATATAATGTTCAGTGTATGTTTGTGTGCTAGATTTTAGAATACTCTCATTTAAATGTTGTTAAAATAATTTTTATATATCTTATTAATACTTGTTGGATCAAGCCCAACTGTTGCACCAAAAGATTGAGTTGATAGTGAACGCGGACCGTATTTCCTTTATGGCAACACAGAACCCCACGCCAATGCTGTAGTCGGCCTGAGGGGCTTTGTACAGGGCTGTTAGTCCTTGCAACGGGCTGGGTTGTCAAGCACCGATGTCACTACACGCACCCGATCCTGGGCAAGCATGTATTAACAGAGGATCCCTAAGGGAATTGCTGGACCCCATAATCCAACAAACTCCCCCCCCCCCCCAGTGACACCCGAGGGATTCGAACCCACAACCTCGCTCTGATACCACTTGTTGGATCAAGCCCCAACCGTTGCACCAAAAGCCCAAGTTGATAGTGAAGGCGGACCGTATTTCCTTTATGGCAGCACAGAACCCCACGTCAATGTTGTGGTCAGTCTGAGGGGGTTCGCATAGGACCGTTAGTCCCTGCGGCGGGCTAGGTTGTCAAGCACCGATGTCACTACACACACTCGATCCCAGGCCGGCATGTAGTAACAGCGAATCTCTAAAAGAGTTCCTGGACCCCATAATCCAACAATTAATACAAGTAAATTGGTTTATGGTCTCCTAGATGTTTTGAATTTAATTTTTTTGGATATAATGATGTTGACTATGTTGGATGTAGACAGAAAAAGCACCAGTGTACACTTATCAATTTCTTGTAGGTTGAAATGTTGCAGAAAACAGCTATGATGAAATCTAGAGGGGGGGTTGAATAGATTTCAACTGAATTTAAAATTTGCTCAATTAGAAACTCAGAGAAACCAATGAAAAACTTAGATCTCATACTTAAGCACAATTCTGAGCAGTCTAGATAGATTAAGTGATGTGAGAGCAGCGAGCCTACCAATCATCTAACGCAAAAACAATCAAACCACAATGGCACAATGATTTAGGGTGGTTCGGATTACACAATTGTGTATCCTACATCCACCATCCACAAACACACACAAAGTGGCTTATATCTCCAGTTCAATAGGTCACACTACAACACACACTCTCTGAGATGATAGAGATCTCAAATCTGAACACACACGTGAAATTGAGCACAAGAGTTCCTCCAATTTCACAAAAGATATAATAGGAAATGAGTTTTAATAAAGGAACCAGACAGATCAATTGAATTATAGATTAAAGAAGTCTGGCTCGATTTCCCCCTATTCTACTTCTAGATGAGAGTTCAGGCTTCCAACTTCAGCTCCAGGATGTAGACTCTGGAATCTGGGAATTCCACTTGAGGTTGATCATGATGATCAGTCCATCTCCTTACAATTCTAATTAATTACATATTTATTTTGGTGATTAACAAAACCCTATCAAAGTTCTCTAACATATATTCCATAAGTCTTAAGTACAGGAAATACTCCAAGGTCAATCAAGCCAATATTGGTAAGTATCATATTTCTGAAGCCTTAATTATTTCAAGATTATATTTCTCTAAGTCCACATCGACTTCTGTTGAAAGTCACAACGATTTCCTTCATGTATATCGATTTTAATAGAGCTATAACGATTTGATATCATAACGATTTCTTAAGTCAACATAACGATTTGCTCATCGCAACGATTCCTTAAGTCATCGTAACGATTTGCTCATCGCAACGACTCCTTAAGTCATCGTAACGATTTGCTCATCGTAATGATTTGCTCATCGCAACGATTCCTTAAGTCATCATAACGATTTGCTTCGTGTAACGATTTCTTTAGCGCTCGCAACGATTTCTTTAGCGCTCATATGATTTGCTTCGTGTAACGATTTCTTTAGCGCTCACAATGACTTCTTTAGCACTCATAACGATTTGCTTCGGGTAACGATTTCTTTAGTGCTCACAATGATTTCTTTAGCGCTCATAACGATTTGCTTCGTGTAACGATTTCTTTAGCGCTCATAACGATTTGCTTCATGTAACGATTTCTTTAGCGCTCACAACGATTTCTTTAGCGCTCATAACGATTTGCTTCGTGTAACGATTTCTTTAGCGCTCATAATGATTTGCTTCGTGTAACGATTTCTTTAGCGCTCACAACGATTTATTTAGCGCTCATAACGATTTGCTTCGTGTAACGATTTCTTTAGCACTCATAACGATTTGCTCTCTATAACGATTTCTTCAGTATTCATAACGATTCCTTTAATGAATACAACAATTTGTTTTCTATAACGATCTCTTCAGTATTCATAACGATTTCTTTAATGAATACAACGATTTGCTTTCTATAATGACTTGTTAAGTGCTCATAATGATTTCTTCAGTAAACACTTGATCATAACGATTTCATAAGTCATATAGGCATCAACTTTATGTTTTATATCAACTTGATATTTATCTTATTTCTGAAAGCGTTGAATAGTCAAAGCCTTCACATATCTATCTGACTGATGTGCATTTAATGAAGACAGAACGCATCTCTGCATGCATGCAGATGATATCTTTTCATTATCGTGCATATTCTGTTAACATCTTTTAGAACAAGCTATTTGGCATTGCTATTTTGGTGAATATTCACATCAACGTCTTTTGACATCAAGAGACAGTCTAGCTGTCTACTGTTCTAGCATTTAATGTATGCAGGGCCCTAAAGACATTTTGTCATACAACGTTGGACCATATAGACGCCAGAAGACCCTATCTCTTTGTGTGCTCAAATGGATAAAAGATTATTGACTAGAAGCTTCCAAGTGTCAAGCAGTCTAACGTCTATCAAACTGAGAGACAACGGTTACTTCAACGACCACATTTCAAATTGGAGATATAAATTCAAGATAGGAGCTCCAGAAGAGGGTATCATGGAAGAACACAAGCTTTGCAGATCTTCTGAAAGAATCCGAGAGCCAAGAATTCAATTCTAGTGTGTCTTTAGCTCTTTGCTCTCTGTGATGTAATAGAAATCCTAAGAGAGCCAGTGTAGTTCTGAGAGAGTGCCTTGTTTAGTTTATTTGCTCTGAGTACTAGTAGCTTCAGATCTTGACTTGCTAAAGCTTGATCTAGGGGCTTGAATTCCTGCTTATTCTTTTTGTGTTGTAGTTCCCTTCTGTTGTGAAGGAAGACCTGGTGGGGAGCCAGGGTGTTGTGTTCCCTTCTGTTGTGAAGGAAGACCTGGTGGGATCCAGGGTGTTGTAGTTCCCTTCGTATGAAGGAAGACCAGCTGAGCTGGGTGTTGTATTGTCGGTAGGGGGAATGTACCCTAGTTAGTGGAATCCTGAGTTATTGCTCAGGGACTGGACGTAGGACTCCTAAGGAGAGGAGGTCTGAACCAGGATAATTCCTTGTGTTGTGTGATTGCTTATTGTGTGTCTGTCTTTTATACTAACTTCTCTAACCTTCATCGAAGAACATCTTTGTATGAATGTTTTAAGTATAGGTACTAATCAAATAATTTTTTAAAGACCCATTCACCCCCCCCTCTGGGCTCGTCAACTGGGCAACAAGTGGTATCAGAGCAAGTCTCTTCGACAAAGAAGAAGATCCAACGATCTGAAGAGTAAAGATCCATGGCAGCCCACGGTAACATTGAAGGTCAGTCTTTCAACCGACCCCCTCTCTTCGATGGTAAAGATTATGCTTATTGGAAGACCAGAATGGAGTACTTTCTCCAAGGTCACGACTATCAGATATGGTCAATAGTAGAAGAAGGCGATCTCTTGGTCACAAATGAGAAAGCTCAGTGGACAGATGACGACAGGAAAAAGATTTCCTTGAACTGTAAGGCTAAGAGTATTTTGTGTTGTGCACTAAGCAAAAAGGAATTCAACAGAGTTTCAGCCTACAAATCCACAATGGAGATGTGGGAAAAGCTCAGAATTACTTATGAAGGCACAGACAAGGTAAAGGAGACAAGAATTGATATTCTTGTTACACAATATGAAAGATTTCAGATGCAATCAGGTGAGTCCATAACTCAAATGTTCAGTCAATTCACAGATATTACAAATGGATTGGCTGGACTTGGGAAAATCTATGAGATTGGAGACATGGTGAGGAAAATTCTTAGATCCTTACCATCCTCATGGACCCCAAAGGTCACAGCTATTGAGGAAGCTAATGATTTGAAAAGGATGTCTTTGGAAAAGCTCATTGGGTCCCTTATGGCCCATGAAATAAATATGGAAAGATTAGGAGAGTCCTCAAGTAGAAAGAAGCATTCAAATGCTCTTAAAGCAGAAGAAGACAGGTCAGATGAGTCATTAGCTAAAGATGAGAGCTCAAGTGACTGTGAAGATGAAGAAGCTATGCTATCAAAAAGATTGCAATGCATTCTAGCAAAGAAGAAGAAGTTCCAATCTGGTAGAAGACACTTCAAGAGAAATAAAGACTTCAAGAAACCAGATGGAAAGGATCAAAAGAAGAGTGAACCCATATGCTACGAGGGCAAAAATCCAGGACATATCAAAGCTGAATGTCCAAAGCTCAAGAAGCCTGAATTCAGAAAAAGAGAGAGCTCCAAGAAATTCAGGAAATATAAGAAAAAGGCTATGGCAGCAGCATGGAGCAACAGCAGCGACTTAGATAGTGAGTCAAGCTCAACCAGTGATGAGGAAGAAGCCAACTTGGCCTTCATGGCAAATACCGAAGAAAAGGTAACCTCTGACTCATCCTTTGATTCTTGTAATGGTTCAGATTCCGATAATCTAGAAGAAGCCTTCAACGAATTATACAGTAAATATAGAGAAATAAACAAACAATTAAAAATAAGTAAGAAAAATAATGATTGTCTAGAAAACACAAACTCAGATCTAAAATCAGAAAATGAACAGTTAGAAAAATAGTTAACTGAACTTAAAAGAAGAAATGACTTATTATGTGAAGATCTAAAGGATAAGAATGAACAAATAATTAAATTTGAAAAACAAGCAAGCTCGGATGAACTAAAAACAGAGATAAACTCATTAATAGAAGAGAATAAAAGTTATCTAGCACATTGGAAAAATTTACAAATGGTAAAAACTCTCTCATATTAAAAGGTGCTAGAAGATCAGGTAAGAAGAAAAATGGATTAGGATATACACCCCCAGATAATGAAGAAACCATAGTCTTATCCTAAAATATATCCAACACCAAAATTTGTACCTAAACAAGACATTGCATACAAGGCAGATTTCAAATATATAGAAAAAGTAACCAAATTGTCCTACTGCAGTCACTGTAACAAATTAGGACATATTATAACTACATGTCCAACTAAGCATAAGAAATGGATAATAAAAAGGGGAAACCAGTGATACTAACCAATCAGGACCCAAAAGAACTTGGGTACCTAAAACTTAATGTTTTCATTTCAGGGTAACTCTCGAGCATCCAAATGGTATCTGGACAGTGGGTGCTCAAGGCACATGTCAGGTAATTGAAAGCTATTCTCTCATCTTCAAAATGAAGAAGGAACTGTTACATATGGAGATAACGGAAAAGGAACAGTAATAGGTAGTGGTTCTGTGAGCAACAAAGGAAAGACAGTTATTGAAGATGTGTTGTTTGTCAAAGGGCTAAAACATAATCTTATTAGCATCAGCCAGCTTTGTGACAGAGGTCATCAGATCCAGTTTCAAGAGTCAAAGTGCAGCATATTAAAGGATGGAGCAGTAATTTTCGAGGCAAATAGAGAAAAGACTTATATGTGCTCTATCTTGAAGAACTCAAGGATCAAAATGTCTGTTTAGCAGCAAATAAAGATCAATCAACTGAATTGTGGCATAGAAGATTGGGGCATTGCAGCATAGATGGTATAAGAAAGTTGTTAAAGAAAAATCTTGTGGAAGGTCTGCCAAAAGTCAGCACTAAGATGGAAGGTGTCTATAGACCTTGTGCCAAAGGAAAGCACTCTAAGAGCTCCTTCAAGTCGAAGACTGTGGTAACTACCTCAAAGCCTTTGGAACTCCTTCATATGGATTTGTTTGGGCCAATGAGGACCACCAGTCTTAGAGGAAAGAATTTTGGTTTTATTATTGTCGATGACTACTCCAGATTTACATGGGTGTCATTCCTAGAACATAAAGATGATACATTTGAAAGCTTTATAAGTTTTAGCAAAAAGGTTCAGAAAGACAAGAAATTCAGTATTGTTAGTTTTCGATCAGATCATGGAGGTGAATTTCAGAATGAGAAATTTGCAAAGTTCTGTGAAAATGAAGGGATTGAACACAATTTCTCAGCACCAAGGACACCACAGCAAAATGGAGTTGCTGAGAGGAAGAATAGAACTTTATTGGACATGGCAAGAACAATGTTGTCAGAATATGATTTGCCAAGATATTTTTGGGCTGAAGCAGTGAACACAGCAAGCTATATTATCAACAGAGTAATGATCAGGCCAATCCTAAAGAAGACTGCATACGAACTATTTAAAGGAAAGAAGCCAAAGATCAGCCACTTTAGGACATTTGGATGTCCTTGCTTCATTCACAATAATGGAAAAAGGGACATTGGTAAGTTGGATGCCAAATCAGATGAAGGCATCTTCATGGAGTATGCTTCTAAACCCAAAGGTTATAGAGTATTTAACAAATGTACCTTATTGATTGAACAGTCTGTGCATATTATTTTTGATGAGACTAACCCTTCCTTGAGGAAGGAAAAAGATAGTGAAAATGATGATGCAGACGAACTGTCTAAGAAACTAAAGGATACCTCAATTGAAGACAGGGATGATCCACCTCTGGAAGACTTGCAACAACAAGATATTACACATGAAAATCATCCAAAGGAGTGGAGATACAAGAAAGATCACCCACCTGAGAACATTATTGGTGATCCATCTGTAGGGGTAAGAACAAGAGGTAATGTAATACCTTGTGATTATCTAGCATTTGTCTCTCAACTAAGACAGTCAATGAAGCTCTCACTGATGAATCCTGGATTATAGCCATGCAAGATGAACTTAACCAGTTCAAGAGAAACCAAGTATGGTCACTTGTTCCCAGACCATCAGACCATCCAGTTATTGGCACCAAGTGGGTGTTCAGAAACAAATTGGATGAGGCTGGTGTGATCTTGAGAAACAAGGTCAGGCTGGTAGCTCAAGGCTACTTCCAAGAGGAAGGCATAGATTTTGATGAAACTTATGCACCTGTAGCTAGACTTGAGGCTATTAGAATTTTATTAGCATATGCATTTGCTTTGGATTTAAAATTATTTCAATGGATGTTAAATTTGTATTTTTAAATGGTTTTATTAAGGAGGAAGTGTATGTTGAACAGCCTCCAGGTTTTGATGATACAGAATTTCCTAATCATGTTTTCAAACTTCATAAGGCATTGTATGGTTTAAAGCAAGCACCTAGAGCTTGGTATGAAAGGCTCAGTTCTTTTCTATTAAACCATGGTTTCAGTAGAGGTCAAGTAGATAGCTCCCTCTTTATTAAGTCAAAAGTCAAACATATTTTACTTGTTCAAATTTATGTAGATGATATAATCTTTGGTTCTACTGATGAAACTCTTTGCAAGTATTTTGAAAAGCTCATGCAGGGAGAATTTGAAATGAGCATGATGGGAGAACTCAACTACTTCCTTGGATTACAAATCAAGCAAGGAGGAGATGGCACCCACATCTGTCAAGCTAAATACACCAAGGAGCTCCTGAAGAAATTTGGATTCGAAAATTCCAAACCACTGTCAACACCAATGAGCACATCAACAAGAATGGACAGTGATAAAGATGGTAAGAAGGTAGATCAAAAGATCTACAGAGGTATGATAGGTTCTCTACTTTACTTAACTGTCAGCAGACCTGACATACTATTTAGTGTATGCATGTGTGCTAGACATCAAGTAGATCCTAGAGAATCTCATTTAATTAGTGTTAAAAGAATTTTCAGATATTTGTCTAGAACTCATGATCTAGGTATTTGGTATCCAAAGTCATGTGAAATAAATTTAGTAGGGTACTCTGATGCTGACTATGCTGGATGCAAATTAGATAGAAAAAGCACCAGCGGTTGTTGTCAATTCCTTGCAGGGTGTCTGATATCATGGTCCTCTAAGAAGCAGAATTCAGTAGCACTCTCAACAGCTGAAGCTGAGTACGTGGCTGCTGGAAGTTGCTGTACACAACTCCTATGGATAAAGCAACAGCTTGAGGACTATGGAGTGCACATCAAGTCTATCCCATTGTTGTGTGACAACTCCAGTGCCATAAACTTAACCAAGAACCCAGTACAGCACTCAAGAACCAAACACATTGAGGTTAGATATCATTTTATTCATGATCATGTAGCTAATGGTAATATAGAAATTTCATTCATAGACACAAATAATCAGTTAGCAGATATCTTCACAAATGTCTTGCCCGAAGAAAGATTTACATCTCTCAGAAGGGAATTAGGTATGTGTAAATTGTGAAAGAATTATCTGTTAAAACTGAGATAGCAAATTTCAGAGCTCAAATTATTTATTCTCCCAAATTTAAGTAAATATCCCGTCTATCTCTCTTAAGCAAAAAATTCATGTCGGTTCGCCAGTTTGCAATTGTTTATTCTTTCGAACTGGAGTTTTATCGTTTTCCGCCATAAAAGCACAACCCTTTTTTGAAAAAGGGATTTTATCCTTTATTTTATATTCTGAAATCTGTGTGGAAACGATTCCTCTTCCTCTTATCCCCTTCGTCCTCCCGCCTGAGGCGATAACCTATCGACCTCGGCATCGACTTTCCTCAGATTCGAAGCTTTCAACCTCTCCCGCCAGAAATTTCTTGAGGGGTTCTTCCTCAGTCACCTTTCCAGTCCTCTAGAACCTTTCCTTGGTAGATTTCATGGCCTCTACAGCTGTTTCTGGCACCGTTGGAGGCTACGGAGCTGCGTTCCTCACAGCAGAGCAGCAAAGTAGGTTCGCGTCCGTCAAGGCAAAGGTCTGTGGTAACAAGGCAGTAGATTTGGCAAACTTGGAGAAAAATGGCATGAGCAGTTTGGTTGAAGCTCTACAAAGGCTAAAATGGACAAAGATCGCAACCCTATCTGAAGTAAGTTATCCATATTTGGTTAAAGCTTTTTATGTGTGCTTGAAGACTGAGGCGGATGGGACCCTGACTTCCCTGGTCAAGGGTACCCAGATCAGAATCTCTAGAGATCTTTTGGCATCTCTGTTTGACATTTCTACCACCGGTCACAGTAGTGTCCACTCAGAGGACACTAATATCAAGGGCTTAGGGATTATTGGTCCGGAGTATAAGCTGAAGGATGGGAAGCTGGATATTAACAAGCTTAGTGCTTTCAGTAGGTTGCTGCACTTTATTATTTGTCAGATTATTGTGCCTAGAAGTGCATCATTTTCAACCTGTGCCAGGGCAGACTCAGACCTGATGTACTAGGCTATCCAGAATCAGGAAATTAATACAGCATAGTTGATAATTGAAAGGATGAAGTTTGCCAGCTCTCAGTTGTGGGACACCAAGAGCAAGTTGAATATCTCACTACCTTATGCCCTTCTCCTGACAAGAATTTTCCAGCACTTTGGGATCAGCACAGTTGGTGATGTATCTGAGAAAATGGGCCAAGCCATTAGGCCCAGAAATTTGAAGAAGAGTGGGTTTTCACTAGTTAATGGTATCTGGACAAAGGTTGGCACAGTTGAGGGTGAATCCATCGTTGGTGAATCCCAAGAGGATCTAGAACCAGCACCAGCAGTAGCAGGGTCACCAGCAGCATCAGCAGCAGTAATAGAAGAAGCACCAACAGCAACTGTATCAGAAGCAGCAGTTGATCCAACAGTTCCAGTAGCAGTACCATCAACAGCAGAGGAAGAAGCAAGCAGAAGAATCAAGGACATTCCTCCTGAGTACATTGAGCCCTTTGGGCAATCTTCAGAGGATCCTCCTCCTTCTTCCCAAGTAGGCTCTCTACTTAGGGAGGTACTGGACTCCATTTCTCAAGGGGATCCAGTTGCAAGTGATCCATATGAAAGGATTATGGAAGAAGCTCCAGGTCAGTAGGAGCAAGTTTCAGCTCAAGTCGATTCTGTTGTGGAAGAGGCTTCCATTCAGGGGGAGCAAGGCATTGAGCAAGAGGCAGCAGTATCTCAGGGGGAGCAAACTTCAGATGCCCCTGCAAATGAAAGACCCAATATTGTTCATACTGAAGATCCTGATCAAGTTGAAAGGAGAAGCAAGAAAATTGCTCACATAAGGCAGATGAAAATTCCAAAGAAAATAAACTTGAAGCCTATCTTGAAGAAGTTGGATGGTCAAGGTGAGATCTTGAGTTCAGTTCAGTCAAGTGTGAGTTCTATTATTATTCGCCAGGACTCAATTTCTAATGATATATCTAATATAAGAAATGTAATGAAATGGTTCAATAAGGAGATGAGCAGCATGCAGGCAACACTCTCTGAGATTTTGAAGGTAGTTGGACCCAAATCTCCTCCTCCTCCTCAACCTTGTGCCACTCAGAGCAGTTTAGAAGCTGTTCCTAGGCCATCAGGGCCCTCAGCTCAAGAATCTGGGCCATCAGGGCCAGCAGTAGCAAAAGAGAGCAGTGCTCAAGTACCATCTCAAGCCAGGCAGCAAGCAGAAGGGGCAGTGCCATCTGGGCAGAATGTGGAAGAACCTACAGGATCTGTGATCTCCATGGAAGTATTGCATGGCGCAGTAGAGGCCACTGTTGCACCTGAAGCAACTGAGTCTTCAACCCTTGCAACACCAACCCCCTCTACACCACCATCCTCATCCACAGCACCTCCAGCTCCACCTACCTTCAAACAACCCATGCCCCGCACAGTTTCCTCACCAACACCTTTTCCATCTTAATCTTCCTTCTCTCCTTCTTCTTCCCCAATCATTCCTCCTCCTCCGGTTATTGAGAATCCTCCAGCCTCCTCATCAGCTGGAGCCTCCTCTTCATCTAGTCATTCTACTTCAAGACCTTCTTCCACCTTCAATCCCAAATCACTTCTTTATCCTTCTACTCCACCTTCATCTATAACTTTCATCCCTGAGAACCCACAGCTTGGCAGCGCCTTTCTCACTCAACTTGAGGATGAGTTTGAACGATCTACACTCATCTCAATCCTAGCTGTTGCCAATCATGTTCACAGGACTAATTCTCCCCGTCCTGTTCAGAAGAAGAGGAAACTCTCCACCTCTATCTCAGTACCTTCTTCACCCAAATTCCCTCCTCTTTAGTTCTCCCTCACTGCTGAAATTGATAGGAGACCAATCTATCGAGAATATCTGCAGACTATTTTTGACATTCCTTTTTTGAACCTCACTAATCACCTCACCATTGTCCTTCCCTATTGCCACTTGTCCAAAGCCAACCAATCTAAAATCTTTCAGTTGGCTGAATGCAAGTCTGAAGACCAGTGGGCCAAAGGACACAAGTCTCTCTACTCCAAATACCTCAAGGCCAGGGATGAGAGCATTTCTAGTCGAGATCACCCACTCTCTCTCTATGAGCGGTTTGTTATTCGTCATCAAACTATCTGGGGGCAGTTCATCCTTAAAGAAATCAGGATAGCAAGGCACTTTCAGCTCTACAATGATTGCTGCTATCTGCATAAGATTCCTGAGGTGCAGTTTGGTCAGTTCCATGGGGCTATTGCTCTCCTTCGGACAGAGCACCCTGTGAATTGTTCTTTTAAAGTGGATTTTACCTCTCTAAAAATGCCTCCCAGTGTTTTCCTCCCCAAGCTACACTCTTTGGTATTTGATTCTTTTGCTGGTTCTCATGCCTTTGAGTGGTTTGCTAGAATAATGGGCAGACTGTCAGCCAAGCAAGGTAGGCTCCCTTCCTTTCAGAGATTCATCTTCAGAGAATATCACCTTGGACATATCTCCTCTGAAGTTCTCGCTCCTTTAATCTTTGAGTGTGAAAGGCTTTCTCCCACAGACTGGGAAAAGCACTATAGTCAATCTGCTCTCCAGCTGGAATCAGTCAATACTTCTTTGATCAAGGCCGGGAAGCCGAGCTTATCTGCTGAAGCCTTCTTGGATCTAAACTCTATCAATCCAGTTCAGGAGTTGTATGTTCAGTGGGCTTCAAGATACTCAGCTTACTTTTCTTTGAAGAAGGACCTACTTGATCGCCAGCTTTTCTATCCCATCACTCTTGATAGATTCCTTCAACGTGCTAGTTTTGGACAGAGTACCTTCTTCAGATTCTCTATGGACAAGGGTCAGTATGCACTATTCCTGGAAGACCAGCGGCAGCTGTACATTCAGCGCATGATCCCTTCCATGGGTGACTCTTTCACTATAGCTCCTGGTGTTTTCTCTCAACTTTATGAAGACCAAGAGATTAAGGCATGGGAAATTATTTCTCAGCATGCCTCTCTTCTTTCTCCTCTCTTCTATATCCCTATACCTTCTCAATCTTAATACAAATATCCTTGACTGTGTATCTCTTTCTTCTTTGTCTCAGCTTAGTCTTTTTTGCTTAATGACAAAAAGGGGGAGAAATATACGAGCATGTCTGAAATACATTCCGCAAATATTTAGATTCTTTATTAATTCGTACTTCCTAATAAGTTTTGTCATCACTAAAAAGAGGGAGATTGATGATCAGTCCATCTCCTTACAATTCTAATTAATTGCATATTTATTTTGGTGATTAACAAAACTTTATCAAAGTTCTCTAACATATATTCCATAAGTCTTAAGTACAAGAAATACTCCAAGGTCAATCAAGCCAATATTGGTAAGTATCATATTTCTGAAGCGTTAATTATTTCAAGATTATATTTCTCTAAGTCCACATCGACTTCTGTTGAAAGTCACAACGATTTCCTTCATGTATATCGATTTTAATAGAGCTATAACGATTTGATATCATAACGATTTCTTAAGTCATCATAATGATTTGCTCATCGCAACGATTCCTTAAGTCATCGTAACGATTTCCTCATCGCAACGATTCCTTAAGTCATCGTAACGATTTGCTCATCGCAACGATTCCTTAAGTCATTGTAACGATTTGCTCATCGCAACGACTCCTTAAGTCATCGTAACGATTCGCTCATCGTAACGATTTGCTCATCGCAACGATTCCTTAAGTCATCATAACGATTTGCTTCGTGTAACGATTTCTTTAGCGCTCGCAACGATTTCTTTAGCGCTCATAACGATTTGCTTCGTGTAACGATTTCTTTAGCGCTCACAACGACTTCTTTAGCGCTCATAACGATTTGCTTCGTGTAACGATTTCTTTAGCGCTCACAACGATTTCTTTAGCGCTCATAACAATTTGCTTCGTGTAATGATTTCTTTAGCGCTCATAACGATTTGCTTCGTGTAACGATTTCTTTAGCGCTCATAACGATTTGCTTCGTGTAACTTTTTCTTTAGCGCTCACAACGATTTATTTAGCCCTCATAACGATTTGCTTCGTGTAACGATTTCTTTAGCACTCATAACGATTTGCTCTCTATAACGATTTCTTCAGTATTCATAACGATTCCTTTAATGAATACAACAATTTATTTTCTATAACGATCTCTTCAGTATTCATAATGATTTCTTTAATGAATACAACGATTTGCTTTCTATAACGACTTGTTAAGTGCTCATAACGATTTCTTCAGTAAACACTTGATCATAACGATTTCATAAGTCATATAGGCATCGACTTTATGTTTTATATCGACTTGATATTTATCTTATTTCTGAAAGCGTTGAATAGTCAAAGTCTTCACATATCTATCTGACTGTTGTGCATTTAATGAAGACAGAACGCATCTCTGCATGCATGCAGATGATATCTTTTCATTATCGTGCATATTTTGTTAACATCTTTTAGAACAAGCTATTTGGCATTGCTATTTTGGTGAATATTTACATCAACATCTTCTGACATCAAGAGACAGTCTAGTTGTCTACTGTTCTAGCATTTAATGTATGCAGGGCCCTAAAGACATTTTGTCATACAACGTTGGACCATATAGACGCCAGAAGACCCTATCTCTTTGCGTGCTCAAATGGATAAAAGATTGTTGACTAGAAGCTTCCAAGTGTCAAGCAGTCTAACGTCTACCAAACTGAGAGACAACGGTTACTTCAACGACCACATTTCAAATTGGAGATATAAATTCAAGATAGCAGCTCTAGAAGAGGGTATCATGGAAGAACACAAGCTTTGCAGATCTTCTGAAAGAATCTGAGAGCCAAGAATTCAATTCTAGTGTGTCTTTAGCTCTTTGTTCTCTGTGTTGTAATAGAAATCCTAAGAGAGCCAATGTAGTTCTGAGAGAGTGCCTTGTTTAGTTTATTTGCTCTCAGTACTAGTAGCTTCAGATCTTGACTTGCTAAAGCTTGATCTAGGGGCTTGAATTCCTGCTTATTCTTTTTGTGTTGTAGTTCCCTTCTGTTGTGAAGGAAGACTTGGTGGGGAGCCAGGGTGTTGTGTTCCCTTCTGTTGTAAAGGAAGACCTGGTGGGGATCCAGGGTGTTGTAGTTCCCTTCGTGTGAAGGAAAACCAGCTGAGTTGGGTGTTGTATTGTCCGTAGGGGGACTGTACCCTAGTTAGTGGAATCCTGAGTTGTTGCTCAGGGACTGGACGTAGGACTCCTAAGGAGAGGAGGTCTGAACCAGGATAATTCCTTGTGTTGTGTGATTGCTTATTGTGTGTCTGTCTTTTATACTAACTTTCTCTAACCTTCATCGAAGAACATCTTTGTATGAATGTTTTAAGCACAGGTACTAATCAAATAATTTTTTAAAGACCCATTCACCCCCCCTCTGGGCTCGTCAACTAGGCAACAGATCAGCCAAGGTACTTGGATCTCCTAATTCTTCAGATCCGGACGCAATTCTCCAGGCCTCTCTCTGGTTTCGCCTTCTGCTTCTGGGAGTTGAGGAAACTGAGGTGTGTGTCCCTCAAAGATGAGGGGATGATGGGCATTTATAGTCCCATGTACCCACGAAATGCCTTCGAATTTGGGGGCACAAAAATTCCTGCTCGAAAGCCTTTATCCAAAATCATCCACGTGTCCTTAAGATCAGATCTAGAAAAATAGTTGAAGTGTGTCGACACAACATGAGTTATGTGTCGATAAATGTTCCTGGCTTTGTGTCCTGGCAGCTTTGTCTGGTAAGTTGTGTCGACACACTTTCCACTTGTGTCGACGCACTTGGCCACAAACTGCAAAACAAGCTTCTGGGAGGGATAGGATGTGTCGACACACAATCGTCCTGTGTCGGCACCACTGGCACTTAAGTTCTGACTGTTTCTTGGATACACAAGATGTGTCGACACACAACCAACTTGTGTCGACACCGCTGGCTCCTTCACACTTCACTGCTTACTGGATGCATGGGATGTGTCAACACCACTGAACCTGTGTCGACACAACTGGCTTGCTTTCATGATTATTTGCTCTAGGATTGAATTATGTGTCAACACACTATCTGAATTGTGTCGACACCACTGTCATCATATGAACATTTCTGTGAGCTACACATGGAAAATAGTGTTAGATATGATTGAAGCATGATTTCCACATTTGTATGGATCATAGTTAAACATCATCAAAACAAGAGATCCAACAATCTCCCCCTTTTTGATGATGACAACTATGATTCATTTATCATTTTAGTCTACTAAAGCAGAATGTTTTAAAGCAATCATGTACATCATTCCATTGCATACAACGAAGACAATCACATCACAAATTCACATCATTTGTCACAGAAACACAACATTCATTGAAGGTTGAGTTGTATTCACATGATGTTCACATCAAAACAAACATAACATTCAATTGTCCAAATCCCAAAATAAGCAAACATAACTTTCAATGTTTAAACCATCACCATAAAAAAGAACTAAAGTAGCACCCATTACACCATTTCTCCCCCTTTGACATCATCAAAATAAAAAGAGCATCATAGAGATGGAGGAGGAGGAGGCAACTTGTCCTCAATGGTCTTCATTTGTGATTCCAAAGCATCCAAATTATTCATCAGCTGGAATTGCACAGAAGTCAGTCTAGTATGCAATGTCTCTTCCATTTTCTGGAGATTTTCTAAAATATGTGCTTGCAGTTGAGTAAAGCCTTGATACATGGGAGGAGTAGCAGTTGATGAACTAGAAGCATTGCCTATCTGCCATATATTTTCAAAATCAATTCTGATATCTGCAATTTCCTAATCAATATGAGCTGTATGTGCCTTCATATGCTCCATATCTTCAACAAAATGGGCAAATGACAACCTACATTTTGACACTTGAAGTACAGCATCTTGTCTAGTTTGAATGCTTTGTTGGGTATGCTCAAGAATGTTAGAAAGTACAGCTTGCAAATCAAATTGAAGACATTGTAGTTGAGTAGAAGCATCACCCAAAGTTCCAACCAGTCTGTTAAATCTTCTTGTTGCATGCTCAGCTAACTCTTGCTGTCTCAGAAATTGACTATTGACATTGTTCTCTAGCCTTTAGATTCTTAGCTCAAAATTGGCAAACATCTCTCTCATAGAGGAATTCAAATTGTCAAACTGAACTTGAAGGAATTTTTAAAGCTCAGGAGGAACAGATGATCCACTAGATGAAGTGGATGCTGAACTGTGATGTTGCTGGAAAAAATTGGAAGGAACAAGCAAATGTTGAGGAGTTGGAGAGGCTTGAGGAGTGGGTTGTGCAGGCATATCTTGTGGGATGTCAGGCTCAAGGTGTGGCTATTCCACTGGATCTCCCTGAGGAATTTCGACATCTAGAATAGGCTCTTCTTCTAAATGTTCTACTGGTTGTTCCACAACAGGCCCTCTAGTCACCTGATCTCCCTCAACTCTGAACTTCATAAATTTCTTCAGATGGTGCAAACAATAGATATTATTCTGAGGAATCTTCTGTACTTTCTCATTTAGAAAAGAGACACCAAAATGCTCAAAGACAGTAATCAAATGAGCAGCATATGGCAGAGATCTGTGAAGCTCTTTCCTAATTGTCTTAGAGATGATTTGAGACATCATTAAAACCAAGTTGACTTTGATATTTTTCTTCATGCAGTACAAGACAAACCTCTAAATGTCAGTAAGGTAAGCCTATTTCTACTACCACCTTGAGCAGTGATAATGGTGGTAAAAACATGATGCACTAGTCTGAGCAGAGGAGGGAAAGTGTTGGTATTGAAACTACTGACATTGGTTTGTTTGGAATTTTTCTTGTCATGAGGGAGGCCAGTGAGAAGTGTATATGCCTCATGAAGATTAAATTGATAGGTGCAATAATCTTCACCAGAGTTAGGTATGTTAAACAATTGGGATGATAATTCAGAAGAAAGAAGGATCTAAACACCCTTGACCTCTGATTTAAACCCTTCTTCTGTATCCTCAAGATTCAAATAGAACTCTTGAACTAACCCAGGATAAAATGTTCTGATCTCAGATATGAACTGAAGCCACCCTTGAAATTCAAAGAAAGGTACAAATTCAGGAAATGCATCTGCAAGTTCTTGATCAGAGAGATCAACAGCTCTAGGTTTCAAAATAGACCTTCCTTTAGTGACAGTTTTAGAGGGTATTTCCACCAGAGACTCAGAGGTTTCAGAGGAAGACACTTCTTGCAATGGTTGTTTAGGGTTTGTAGATGGTGTACCATCAAACGATGAACCATCCTCATCTGAAGAGTTTGAGTCATGCAGAATCTTCCTTTTAAGGTATCGAGATGGCATTGGAGACTTGCCTTTGCTTTGAGAGGTTGATCTGCCCCACTTGGAAGGTGTACCAGAATGAATAGAATCTGATTTTCTCTTGGAAGGATCATGGCGGAACTTGCTCCTTCTCTCCACTGGTGGTTCTTTGATAACCACACCCTTTGCAGCCGCCCTGGCCTTGGCTCCATGCCTTGGAGTTTGCTTGGGTGCCATGGATGCCTGAGATGAAGAGAGATAGAGAAGCTTGGAGGAAGGAGGAAGAACTCTGGAGGATGCAGAGGATCGGTTGTCCAAGGTTGTGGGAGAAGAGGGAAGTTTGAAAGGTTGTGAAACCGACAAGTAGGGTCGACCTAGGTTTCAGTGCATTTAAGAATAGGATCAATACAAAAAGAGAGAAGATAAGATGAACCCCAGGTCCATTTACCTCAAACCGGAACCAGCGCATGGGTTCAGTTGTGTCAACAAAGAAAAGATATGTGTCGACCTGACAACATGTTGTGTCGACACTGGAACAGATATGTGTCGACCTGAGTTCAGTCTGAGTCGACACAAGATGAATGTGTGTCGACCTGAGTTGACAAGAAATGCAGAATTTTGGAAAATGATGAGAAGGAAAATCTTTATTAAGATAAAAAAAATCTAAAACTAATTATCCAAGGATTTTTAACATGTTAAAGATTTCACATCCAAATTCTCATCATCATGTTTTCGCAAATTTACTGGTTTAAGGAATACCATACAAGATTTGATCATTAAGTAATTCTAAAAAACCTGGATTACAACTTAATTGAATTAAAATATTCTCTTCAGAACAATTCATTCTTTTAAACCTTACTAAACCACAGTAAGGTGATTTCTCCAGGATAAATGCAATTTGTATTGAAGTTAAACATCCTTAAAAAGTCTAAGTTAGGCAAGAAGAAGTCCATTTTGTTTGATTGATTTTTCTTGAAATAGAGGCAATGAGCATTCAAATATAGTAAACCTTTTTCACTCAATTACACATGTTTTTCACACACCAGAGTCCCTAGTTACTGAAGATTTACTAATTATTCTGCCTCAAGGGGTTAATGAAAACCTTTTGACATGGAAATATACATTTATCAGACGCCAATATTTCCAGTTACTCAATTAACATTGATCTTAATTATTTTGATTTAACCCCTTAGAACAGAGATAGCATGACACTTCATGACATAATATAGCTCATCACTTTTTGTGAAGATATGTAGTTTCTCAGTATTCATGCCATTGCTCTATTAGAAAACAAATTATTTTAATGAACATCAATAATTTGACACAACTTTAACCTTTAACAAACTCAATAGAAATGTGTAAGGACAATACTGAATTGAACATTTTTCAACCAAAGAAATCAAATTACTTTAGAATTTCATCAAATAAAAGAATGTTGACTTGAAGAATATGTTAAGACTGTTAAGAATGTATTCCTGGTTGTTTTCAGAAGAATTAATGATCATTTCATAAATTACATATTCATCAAATCACTAAATTGGTTTTGGTTTGATAAGAGAAAAAGCAGTGAAGCCTTTAGCTCCCCCTGAATTATTGACCTAATCAATTTTCATCAAAAATAAAGAAATCCCTTCTTCAATCACGGAATTCACAAGAAGTTAAATGAGGTGAATATAACTCAAATTAAAAGATTTGAGAATGGTATTGAAGAGATGTGTCGACACAAAAATGGATGTGTGTTGACACAGAATCTGTGAAAATATCACTCACAATTGAGGAATAATGATCCAGTGTCGACACTACACTGGTTGTGTGTCGACCTGACAGCTTAGTAGATACTGACATTACCCCATAAAATCTGATCAAACACTGCAGATTGTTCTCAAATATTTCACGTGCCACTCTAATACCATTATAGCCTTGTAACACCCCACTTAGACCCGGTCCAGTTATACCAACTCTCATCGAGTCTAAGGGACATGTTACATGGGGAACACAACCCAACATATATCAAATGTAGGTTGATTCATTCACAAATAAAGAATAATGCAGCGGAAATAAAGCATAACTCATCAACTTTAATAATCAAGTCCACAGTCCATCAATTAAGTCCACAATGCTATAAATAGTTAAATTACAATGTTCATAACATAATCAAATCCTCACATACAATTATCTCTCAAACACACAATCTAAGTCAATCCTCTCGCTCCGAATCCGATCCCGCTATCAAAGCATCGGGATCCGCAGTCTCACCTGAAATGTTAAGCAAGTATGAGTCTACAACGAAGACTCAGCAAGTAATCTAAAAATGGATTACCAATCTACCATATACCTAAAGGTTTCAAAACATGTTAACACATATAAAATTCAGAAATCATACTACTTGCATTATGTACATTTATCCTTCACAATTAAAACCACAAGTGAATACAATTGCTACTAGAATAAAGCATGATTCCAAGACATGATCTTAACTATATAATATTTATTCTTACTAAAAGAATTCAGATCTGAACATGATGATATGGATTCAAGATATAACATGGTACAATTTATATACATGGTTCCAAGAAATTGCATATTAAGCATGACTTCACATCATTCACTCATGTGGAAATAAAACAAGTGTTGCATGAAATCTTTATAGAGCTGAAAACAAATTTTGTTCATAGCATATACATATGTACAATTTTCTTTTGCCAAGACACAGCCCAAACCACCCATTAGAAGTCAGATACACATATGACATATACTCATCACCTAGGCAATTAGTGATAAAGTCTTGGTTATTGCGCAATACCGAGGGAAGCCCTCCCCACCTTAACCAGTGGTACTTATTCACCTCTAGGATTTCTTCCCGTACCCTCAGAAACATATAACATATTGAACATTTTCATAGGGGCATTACTATGGTCCTGTTCCAAATTACTTCTATGGTGGCAGTGTCTTATTGGCCATATACACATTCATATACAAATTTCTTCAATTTCAAATGCAACATACCATGTTTCCAAATCATATACATATGATCAGATACTACAGAGACTGAGTTCAGATTTATCACATGCTGAAATTTTAAACATTTTTCCACAATTAATTTCAAAAGAACACAATTCTCATAGTAATAATCAGACATAAATAGTTATAGTCATCTAAAATTCTCAGAATTTTTCCAGAATGTGCCTCTACTGTCATAAATCAAATCAGGAATTATTCATAATTTTATGGCATATAATCAAATTTTCACAGTATTCACATCATTGCTGCAAATAGATAAAAATCCACTATAATGATACTATCTATCAACATCATTCAATATTTTTATTACGCACATATTATAGTCACTCAAAACACTGTTCAAAATCTCATGATTTTTGGAATCCAGAAACTATTTATCAAATTAGAACAATACTACTAATCTATGTACTTTAGCCATGAAAATTTCAGAAAATAGTCAATTTTCAGATTTCAGATTTAATACAGTATGGTACATCCCTATCATGTATTACTACATAGAAATCACAATTTTTATCACGAGCATGCATCACATGTGAAATTTTCTATCAAATCCAAGCTTAATTTCAGATTTCAGAAATTTATCCTAAATCATGGTGTCTACAGAAATTATCCAAATTTATAGTATATCAAAAAGTGGTTCTACTGAGTGCTACACCTTTTACAGAAAGCCCATTTGAAGTCTAAGCATGAAATTATAAATCCGAATATCAAAACAGGTCAAAATAGTGAACAAAAGAACTAGACGGCAAGCCTATTGCCGCTAACCCCAGTAGACGGCAATAAAGTGGACGTTAAGTTCATCCTTGATGGCAGTCAAGGTGGACGTTCACCTGACAGTAAACCTGAACTCATTTGGGACTCATGTAAACCCCAAAATCCGATTGTTTTCACCTTTTTAAAAATCTGTAAAAATTGAAAAAGGGTAAAATATAGAGTTGAGAACCCGATCCCTAGTTTACTTGCCTCTAAAACACCAAGAAATTCATGGATTAGCCCGATGAAGCCTGCCTTGGCCAACCAAGACAGTCCTCCTCTTGGGCTGAAACCCTAGATCCGTCGATCCCCGATGGTTGCACACCTTGGAGACGCCTCTAGCCTTCAAAACATCAGTCCTCAACTTGCAGAAGCTCGTTCAAAGCCTCCACGAAGATCGAATCGCCGGTTCTTCCTTCCACTTTCTTAGAAGCTTGGAGAAGACACCCAAAAACTGGTTCTAAGAGGTTAACCCTCCCTTTTTATAAAAGGGATGGCCTCTCTAAACCAAACCCTCGAGCCCATATTCGTAACCCCCAAGGTTTCCATAAAACTAGCCTTTACCATAACTCTACCAGAGCGGGACTGCGAGAATCTCGCTGTCAGTTCCGGAAGAAATAGACGTCAAGATGTTCTACCGTTTACACAGAGTAAATGTCAATCAATATGGATGTTTACCTGAAGTTGACGGCAAGGATGTTGTCGTTAACCTACTGTTGACGGCAGTCGATGTTGCCGTCAGAAACACAGGTCAACCTGCATCCACCCGAGAATAGACCATTCTACACTACAAGCCACAAAACTATATACATACATACACAGAATTTTCTAAATGCACAATAAAATAAATATAAATTGAAATTTAAAAGCTACTAAGAAATTTTAGGACATCACAAGCCTCCTTTCCAAACTTAATTTCTCTTCTCAAAAATTAATACTTCCCCTCAAAATATGCATTAATGAAACAGATGGTATTCAAAGATGTACAATTAATTCAGCACTCAATTTTAGCATTCAGTCAAGCATGATCAGCATGAGAGATATGAGCATTAACAAACAGATATGTTTCAAACACAACCAATTTCATTCATTTTTTAATTAATGCTTCTTACACAAGGAAGATCATTGGTACTTGGTGAAGGATTTTCCTCAACCCATAATGATAGCTTTCAGACAAGCCTAACTTGCCCTTCCACAAATCACCATTTGATATACCAATTAATCTATGCATAAGAATCTCAATCCATTTCAGTTTTTATTGCATATTGCAAATTTCAAGTTCTCTTCTCAAAGATGTGAATCTATCTTCTGCCAATGGTTTTGTAAAAATGTCAGCAAATTTTTTTTCAGTAGGAATGAATTCCAGTTCAATGTTCTTGTTTGCAACTTCATCCGTAAGAAAATGATGTCTAATTTCAATATGTTTTGTCCTGGAATGTTGAATTGGATTTTTAGAGAGATTAATGGCACTAGTATTGTCACACACCATAGATAAACATCTAATATCAATATTCTAGTCAAGTAATTGACTTTTGATCCACAACACTTGAGCTGCACAACTCCCTGCAGCAACATATTCTACTTCTGTAATAGAGAGTGCAACTGAGTGTTGCTTTTTGGATGCCCATGTTACCATGCAATTTCCCAAGAATTGACAATAACCACTAGTACTCTTTCTATCAAGTTTACAACTAGCATAGTCAGCATCAGAATATGAAACTAAATCAGTATGACAACCAGCTGGATACCATAAACCCAATTCACAAGTACCACAGAGATATCTAAAAATTCTCTTAACAGCAAGCAAGTGACTTTCTTTGGGACTAGATTGAAATCTAGCACAAAGACAAACACTGAACTGAATATCAGGTCTACTTGCAGTAAGATATAAAAGAGATCCAATCATACCTCTGTATTGCTTTGCATCAACCATTTTACCTTTTTCATCACTGTCCAATTTGATGCTTGTACTCATGGGAGTGGATGCTGGCTTGGCTTGTTCAAAATGAAATCTTTTCAGCAACTCTTTGACATATTTTGCTTGGTTGATGAAAAATCCGTCTTCAAGTTGTTTGACCTGCAAACCAAGGAAAAATTGTAATTCTCCCATAAGACTCATTTCAAATTCACTGTACATGTGATGTGAGAATTCTTCACACAGTGAGGGATTGGTGGAACCAAAAATGATATCGTCCACATATACCTGAACTACAATGATGTGATTGTGGACAGATTTTGTGAAAAGAGTTTGATCCACCTTACCTCTAGAATAATTTTTACTAACTAGAAAACTGCTCAACCTGTCATACCATGCTCTTGGAGCCTGTTTCAATCCATAAAGAGCTTTGTGTAGTTTATAAACATGGTTAGGTTTATCATGATCTTCAAATCTAGGTGGTTGTGCAACAAACACTTCTTCTTTGATATAACCATTCAGAAAAGTAGTTTTCACATCCATTTGAAACAGTTTAAAATTTTTTAAACATGCATATGCCAATAAAATCCTTACAGCTTCCAATCTAGCTACTGATGCAAAGGATTCTTCAAAATCTACCTCAAACTCTTGATTGTATCATTTTGCTACCAATCTAGCTTTATTCCTCACAACTTTTCCTTCTTCATTCAGTTTATTCTTAAATATCCACCTAGTTCCAATTATTGAGTTTTCAGGATTTCTAGGAACTAGACTCCAAACATTATTCCTTTTGAATTGATTCAACTCATCATGCATTGCTTCTACCCAAGAGTTATCTTTCAAGGCTTCTTCAATATTTTTAGGTTCCACTTGAGATATAAAAGTCATTTGGTCTTGTTCAATGATATTTTTGAAATGAGACCTAGTATGAACTCTATCATTGACATTACCTACAGCATTCTCAAGTGGATGATCTTTGGAATATTTGAAGTTACCTCTTGTCACTGTACTGACTTGATCTGGTGTCGACCTAATGCTTTGTTGAGTCGACACATCTTGTTCAGGAAATTCTTCATTCTCCAGCGGTTGATCTGATTCTTTTAAAAGGATATCAGCATCTTCTTCTTGGTTCCTGCAAGAATCATGGTCATTAGAATTTTCACAATTTTCATCAAAGATGACATGTGGAGTTTCCTCCACAGTTCTTGATTCACTATTAAATACCCTATATGACCTTGAGTGTTCAAAATACCCTAGAAAAATGCCTACATCACTTTTCTTTTCAAATTTATCTAGCTCATGTTTGTCATTATTATGAATGAAGACTTTACTTCCAAAGACTCTAAAATAGGCTATGTGAGGTTTCTTACCTTTTAAGAGTTCATAGGAAGTTTTCTTAAGGACTGGTCTTACCATGACTCTGCTGAGAATATAGCATGAAGTGTTGACAGCTTCTGCCCAAAAGCTCCTTGGAAGCTGACTTTCAATCAACAGAGTTCGGGCCATCTCAACCAATATCCTATTTTTCCTTTCAACAATTCCATTCTGTTCAGGAGTCCTTGGGGAAGCAAATCTGTGATCAATTCCTTTTTCTCTGCAAAATTCAAAAAACAAATTATTATCAAATTCTCCTCTATGATCAGTAAGTATCGAACATATTTTATTTATTTTTCAAATTTTAATTTTATTAAAGAAATTCTGAAAGTTTTCAAATGTGTCGCTCTAAATCACAAACTCAAATCTATGTCCACTAAGACTGAGTGTCCAAAGGGTTTGGATGTTATTAAAGGTGCAACAAACTTGAATGATTTCCTAGTTTGTTTACCTTGAGCACATGCAGAACAAACAATTGTATTTTTCTTTTTCTTCATTTTAGGTAAACCATTCACTAGAGCATGTCTCATCAATTTGTTCAAAACATTCTCACTAGCATGACCTAGTGTAAGGCCCTCGAATTTTATTGCATTATTGTATTGCATGTAAATAATTCATGTTGTGTATGTACGTATGTAAATATCTACGTAAGTACTAGTTAGTATACTTATGTGTGTATGTGTATAATTTAGGTATAAATAATGTATGTATTGCTTGATGGTAGTGTGTGCATAATACCATATAGATATTACATGTATATATATACATGATGTACATGGGTTTCTGCATGTTTTAGAGTTCTGGCCGAAGGCCAGATTAGCGTCAATATCAGTAGATGTCGATGTTGTGTCGGCGTCAACCCCATGGACGCCAACACTAAGTCCAGCGTCCAACGAGGTGGACGCCAATTTCTCTGACATGCATGCGTTGCAGACCCGAAATTCCGGAAGCAAGCCACCCCAACCATTGGGGAGCTGTCCCCAACGGTCTGAAAGGGGTATCACATCACCTCCTGCGTGGGTGAGAGGTCTTGGGCTATATACAAAGCCATGTTTACAACCCTAAGCCTTCTCTTTGCCCCTTTGCAAGAGAGGAAGAAGAGAAAGGAGTGAAACCCTATTTTCGGACTGTGAGAAACCCTCACTTTTGCAACCCAAAATTTGAAGTTCTGAAGCTTGATCCAGCCACCTGCTACATCAAGGAGCTTGCTGGATCATCGAGGAAGGCATCCCCGACCCCGGATTGCACTGGAGCTTGCTCAAGAACCCGAAGGAAGGCCATCTGGGAGGCTGGTTGGGAACTTCTTGGGACAGCCCAAGGAGAGCTTCACCAAGCCTTTTGATCCCTTTGGAGTGTACCTAAAAGGCAAGTACCCTACCCATAGTGTTCATGTATGTTCTAGGATGGTTTTACCATTTTTATATATTTTCCCTCGTGTCCTAGACCCCCAAGTTCACCCCATCTTTGGAGCTCGGGTCTGTGTTTTGCACAGACCTGACCTTAACGGCAATATCCATTGCCGCTAAGATCATGTTTAGCGTCCAATGATTATGCCGCTAACATTGATTAGCGGCCATAGCTTGCCGCTAAGTTCATCTGAGCAGAACAGCAAGCTGTTCTGCCCTTCTATATGATAAATTTTGATATGTTTCACGATGAGGATATAATGTAATCTCTTATGTGCTATGTATACTAGCTAATGTAATGGATGGGAATGTGAATGTACACTTATTTTGTGGATGGTAGAGCTTATTTACATATTTGAAAGCATGTGGAAGAATATTCATGTGTATGTTCTCACCATTATCCTGATAATCCATGGTAAAATCATGTTGCCCTAATTTTGTTAGATCATGTATGTACAACCTGTCTGTGTTCTGAATTTCTGGAATTTTCCATGCTTGTATGATTCATTGAATTTTCTGTTTTGGGAAATAGAAATCATGCGTAGGTCACGATAAATCTTCCATAAATTGTGTATTGCCCAATAAATTCGGGAATAAATCATGTGGCTCTATGCATGCTAGGGTTCAGACAGTGAGTTGTTAAAATTGTGCTTGTGTTCAACTCCATGTTAAATCGAATTGCGGATAGCATGTGGAATAAATGTTAGATTTTCTGTAATTTCTTTTTAGATTAGAAAAATCTGAAATTTTGCATGAAGAACCCTAAACCCAAAATTAGCCTGTGGTTAAAATTTCAGGTCATTTGAACCAGTATATGATGCAATATGAATTTTCCATGTAAAGATGTGAAACTAATGCATGCCGTTGTAAAATGATTTGATTTTGTATATAGCAACCTGATTAGTGAAATTCCATGAGTGTAAAATTTCTGTAATTGTTGTGTCACGTCAGGAAAACAGAGCCCCATGTGTGTGAATGAGTGAATGAGTGAGATGTGAGTGCCATGTGCTAAACTAAGTGCTTAAATCGGAAAGCGTGTAATGTGTAAATTGTGCCAAGTGTGACACTGCTTCCACAGAGGGCACTGGAACCGTATCAGGGAAAAGTCCCTCTGAGAAGGTTCAATGTGTTGTGACCCTAAGGGCATTAGGGGGAAATCTTGGAGGTGGACAAGTACCACTGGTTAGGGTGGAGACTTGTTCTCCCGGTCTGCGCAGTCCAAGAGTCGCCATTGTGTTGCCTAGATGGCGTCTATGTGATGTGATGTGTTGTGTCCTTCTTTAGTGGTTTGGACTATGTGTCACGGCACTAAATGTGAATGTGTAAATGTGTATGTGTTCATGTGAAAAATGTGAATGTGAACAATGTGTAAAAGTGCATGTGTAAAGTGTGAAATATGCGAATTTGAAATTGTGTAAAAATGTGAAACCAAAATGTGAGGATGTGAGTTTGTAATCCATGTTATGACAATTTGAAATCATGCTTAAACAGTAGCTTTACTATGTTATTATCATGTTTATGTATTCAAAATGCCTAAAATCCATGCTAGGGATAATTGTTAAGCATATATAAACAACTTCCATACTTGGTTGTTCACATGTTGTGATTTAATCGTTGTGGTAGCTCTCATGTGTTAGATTATGGTTGCTAAAGTATATAAAACCAGCAAGCTTAAAGCATGTAAAATGGTTACGTATATGCATAGAAATGTGTAGATTCCATGTTAGGTATGTTTCCTTTCATGCATGCTCGGGAATTTATGTTAATGGCTTCCATGTCTTAGTTGGTTGAAGGTAGATTTTTATGTGAGGAATGAATAGAAAGCATGTGATAGGTGATTCTATTTTAGGAAATCTGAAAGCATAGTCCATGTGTTTAAATTGTAGATTCACCATGATATGTTGTAAAATTTAATGTCAAGCATGCTACATGTTGTGTCTTGTGAATGTGTATGTAGAACCTACTATGATATGTGCATGTACGGTATGTGTAGAATTACTTGCGGAGTCTTTTAGACTCACTACTTGCTTCGGCGTACAGGTGTAGTTGGTGACGAGACACTTGTGGAGGAGACGTTGGAGACCGACTCCGAGCGTGGAGATTAGAGTGTTGGAGTACTTGTGACATTTTGTGATTTTCATAGTATGTAAACTGAACATTGTACTAGCATTATCATGGAAGAATGTATAAGTATGGACATCTATGTATTTGATTTTCAGCAATTTAATTATGTGGACTTTTAGTTCTCTAAATGTTATCGATTTATGTATGTTGAATGTGGATGATGAATGAAATGAAGACAGTGGTTCTTTTACTTCCGCTACTCTGTTCTTATATTCACGTGTATCTCAGCTGAATGTTATTGTTGGGTAAATGTCCCACTGTGGCAACGTTCACTATATCGACGTGGGTTGGTATAACCGTACCGATATAATGAGGGTCGCTACACCTAGCCTAGGATGCCACAATTGAAATAGATCATGCTAGCTAACAACTAAACAAAGATTTTCATGTTGATGGTCATTTAGGTCAACTAGATAAACATTGTTAATCCTTTGACCAAGAAACTTTATTTTTCCAAAATCCTTTTCAACAATTTCACATGATTCAGAATTGAAAATTACCTTAAGGCCTTTGTCACAAAGTTGACTGATGCTCAGTAAGTTATGATCAAGACCTTCGACTAACAAGACATTTTCAATAAAGCTTTAAGGATTCTTACCAACTTTTGTAGTTCCAATGATTTAACCTTTATTTTTACCTCCAAAGATCACTTGCCCACCATCTTTCTCAGTTAATGAAGAAAATTTCTCCCTATCTCCAATCATATGTCTTGAACAGCCACTGTCAAGGTACCATTTATTTTTCTTGTAGGCTGTAAGACATTCCTGCAAAGAGATTTAGAAAGAGGATTTTGGTACCTAAATTGCTTTGGGTCCCATCAGTTTTCTCAATTCAATAGCAATTTGTTTTGGAATCCAAACTTGTTTCATTCTACATACATTCACATTTGATCTGCAATTGTCATCAGTATGTCCAGATTTCTTGCAAATTGTGCATGTCATGAATCTGTGTGGTGTGAAATTTTTGTTGCTTTTCAAATGAGTGTTAGATCTAACTGTGAAATTTTTGTTGTTTTTTCAAATATGAGGTAGATCTAACATTTGGCTTCAAGTTCTGTTGATTATTAACTTGAACTCTTCCATGTTTGGATTGTGTTTTGGAATTTTTCAATTGATTCTATTTTTTGGGTTTTGAGTTCATTGGTGGTTTTCCCTGAATGTTCTTTTCTGACTGACTGTGAGAGGTGGTTCCTTTAACAAACGATGTTATCAAGGTCTGTCCTATTTTCATCTTATTTTCAGACTGAAAACCTAAACCATGCTTAGTAGTGTTCATCCGAACTCCTAATATAGCATCTAGGTATTGTTTTCCTTTAACAAAATTGGACAAGGTTTCTTTCTTGTCATTCAATTCCTTTTGAGCAGTTTTTAGTTCTTTCTGAATCACCTCTTTTTCTTTCTTGAGTTTTTCATTTTCATCAATCAGAATTTGTTTCTCTTTTTCAGTGCTTTGACATCTTTCTTCGATATGATCAAGTTGTTCATTTAAATCTTCTTGTTCCCTTTTCAAGCTAAGAATTTCATTATTTAGAAGATTTACTTGTTCGGACTCTTGAGAATCATGCAATATGCTGTGAATTTTCTTTTTCAATGATTTATTTTCAGACTTTAATTCACACAATTTTTCAAATAAGGTGGCATATGTTTCTTCCCAATCATCAGTTGAAAAATCTTCAAGTGAAGAGCTTACCTCATTGTTCTCTTCATTCCTAGCCATAAGACATGTAATTTCTTCTTCTTCAGATTCACTTCCTTCTTGCTCTTCCTCATCTTCATCACTTCATGTGGCTAGCATGGCTCTAGTTTTCTGGAACATTTGATTCTTCAGCTTCATCTTCAAGTTAGGACACTCTCCTCTCATGTGTCCTGGTTTTCTGCATTCATAACAAATTATATCAGTCTTCTTGTTTGTTTCAATTTTCTTATTGAAATCATTTTTCTTTGAAAAATCTTTCTTATTGGAAGGTTTGAATTTACCTTTTCCTTTCTTTCTCAAGAATTTCTTGAATTGCCTTGTTAATAAGGCCAATTCATCATCTTCATCAGAAGATTCATCAATTTCATCAGATTTTTCAATCACATTCTTTGAGCTAGATGAGGCTTTCAAAGCAATAGGTTTCTTAGAAGTAATGACATATGCATTTCTTTTCAAATTAATCTCATATGTCATTAATGATCCTATCAGCTCATCTAATTGCATGGTTGATAAATTCTTTGAATCCTCAATAACAGTGGCTTTTGTGTGCCAAGCTGATGGAAGAGACCTAAGTATCTTCCGAACAAGATCACTGTTAGAATAATCTTTTCCTAGACTTCTAAGACCATTTACAATAAGCATGAACCTAGCAAACATTTCAGAAATGGTCTCATCACTTTTCATCCTGAACATTTCATATTCTGATACTAGTATACTTGCCTTTGTTTCCCTTACCTCAGATGTTCCGTCAAAGATCAGTTGGAGTTTATCCCACATCTCCTATACAGACTTACATGATGAGACTCTGGAGTACTCTTTGGGATGTATAGCACACTACATCATATTCATAGCACTCCAGTTGAGTGTGGACTTCTTGATTTGCTCCTTGGTTCATAGATCTTCATCTTCTAACAGTTCAGCAAGTCCTTTGTCAACAATCTTCCAGAGTTCATAGTCATGAGCTCTTAAAAACACCTGCATCATGTTTTTCCAGTAAGAATAGTCAGATCCATTGAAAAATGGAGGTCTAGTAACTGAGTGACCCTCAGCCATAAATCCCTTAGTGATTTCCATAACAAAAACTCTTGATCGCTAGATCAAACACTTAGCAACTGCAATGAGAACCTTCTCTGATACCAAATGAAATGTTGCGGAAAACAGCTATGATGAAATCTAGAAGGGGGGGTTGAATAGATTTCAACTGAATTTAAATTTTGCTCGATTAGAAACTCAGAGAAACCAATGAGAAACTTAGATCTCAGACTTAAGCACAATTCTGAGCATTCTAGACAGATTAAGTGATGTGAGAGTAGCGAACCTACCAATCATCTAACACGAAAACAATCAAACCACAATGGCACAATGATTTAGGGTGGTTCGGATTACACAATTATGTATCCTACATCCACCATCCACACACACACACAAAGTGGCTTATGTCGCCAGTCCAAACAGGTCACACTACAACACACACACTCTGAGATGACAGAGATCTTAGATCTGAACACACACGTGAAATTGAGCACAAGAGTTGCTCCAATTTCGCAAAACACACAATAGGAAATGAGTTTTAAGAAAGGAACTAGACAGATCAATTGAATTGTAGATTAAAGAAGTCTGGCTCGATTTCCCTTTATTCAGCTTCCAGATGAGAGTTCAGGCTTCCAGCTTCAGCTCCAGGATGTAGACTCTGGAATCTGGGAATTCCACTTGAGGTTGATCAGCCAAGGTACTTGGATCTCCCAATTCTTCATATTTGGATGCAATTCTCTAGGGTGAAGCCTCTCTCTGGTTTCGCCTTCTGCTTCTGGGAGTTGAGGAAACTGAGGTGTGTGTCCCTCAAAGATGAGTGGATGATGGGCATTTATAGTCCCATGTACCAACGAAATGCCTTGGAATTTGGGGGCACAAAAATTCCCGCTCAAAAGCCTTTATCCAAAATCATCCACATGTCCTTAAGATCAGATCTGGAAAAATAGTTGGAAGTGTGTCGACATAACATGAGTTATGTGTCGACACATGTTCCTGGCTTTGTGTCCTAGCAGCTTTGTCTGGTGAGTTGTGTCAACACACTTTCCACTTGTGTCGACACACTTGGCCATAGACTACAAAACAAGCTTCTGGGAGGGACAGGATGTGTCGACACATAATCATTTTGTGTTGACACCACTGGCACTTAAGTTCTGACTATTTCCTAGATACACAAGATGTGTCGACACACAACTAACTTGTGTCGACACCACTGGCTCCTTCACACTTCACTGCTTACTGGATGCATGGGATGTGTCGACACCACTGAACTTGTGTCAACACAACTGGCTTGCTTTCATGATTATTTGCTCTGGGATTGAATCATGTGTCGACACACTATCTGAATTGTGTCGACACCACTGTCATCATATGAACATTTCTATGAGCTACACATGGAAAATAGTGTTAGATATGATTGAAGCATGATTTCCACATTTGTATGGATCATAGTTAAACATCATCAAAACAAGATATCCAAGTCGCACCTCACCGGGTTGTGCACAGGTCGCAACAGAGCACGGTTGAGGAAAAAGCTCCATTCTCCAGCCATTCTCCTCTGCTCCTGGTGCCCTAGGTTAGCCTCCCACGACCCCAACACGTTGGTGAACCTTCCCCATTAGTCTTAGGATGAATACTTATATGTCTAGGGTTTATTTCAAGTCCTAACATAACTAGGAAAGATGGGGTGCGGCCATGGCTGGTTCCCTTCCTTGATTTGGAGATCTCTCCTCCCAATTAGAGTAGAATCACCATTAGACGGTTCCTAGCAAGGCTAGTCAGGAATTTGATTACCTTTCATGGCTAATTTCCATGGTTTAAATCCCTAATTTACCCTTTCCTATTTTCTATACAATTATGGTCACGAATTTCTTGGGTATTTTCCTCTCATTCCATAATCCAACTCCTAGCTTGGCCCAATAACCTTGAGATGAGCTAATATAACAAGCCCATTAGTTCTTATTGTTTATTGAGTATTGTTTAACCCATTTCCTTTAAATTTTTATTATTTATTTATTTTACAAATATCGGATTGCTTCAACCTCCCCCTCTTAAAAGAATTTGGTCCCCAAATTCATATTACCACAAAGGAGAGAATGTCTTACCGAAAAGATCGGGGTAGTTTCGCCTGATGATTTCTTCAAGTTCCCATGTGGCTTCTTCTGTTCCACGATTATTCCACAGAACCTTAACCACATGAATGGGACGGTTCTTGAGTTGTTGCAACTTTTGTTCTAGTATCTTGACTGGCTTCTCCTCATATGTCATGTTCTTGTTCAGCACCAACTTCTCCTGGAGAATGTGATATGCGTAGGATCGTACTCATATTTCCTAAGCATAGAGACATGGAACACATTGTGTACAAATGCCAGGTTTGGTGGCAACGCCAGCCGGTAAGCAACCTCACCAACCCTTTCGAGTACTTCAAAAGGACTGATGAATCTAGGGCTGAGCTTTCCTTTAACACCAAATCTTTGAATGCCACGGGTAGGAGATACCTTTAAGAGTATATAGTCTCCCACTTGAAATTCTAAATCTCGCATCCTCTTGTCAGCATAACTCTTCTGTTTGGACTGAGCAATCTTGAGCCGATCTCGAATCACCTGTATATCCCTGGTTGTATTTTGTACCATGTCCGGGCCTAGCCATTATTGTTCCCCAACTTCATTCCAGCATGCAAGAGATCTACAGTTTCTGCCATAGAGTGCTTCGAATGGGGCCATTTTTGTAACATCTCGGGTTTCCGGCTTTCCGTTTGTGTGGGATGACTGGCCATGTCGCGACAGAGGTGCCTGTCGCGACAGTCATCCCTGTTGCGACCACTAGGTGTGTCGCGTTCCTGTCGCACCCGGTCAACGTGCGACGACCCTCCTTATACCGGTACGATTATACCAATCCACGTCGGTATAGTGAGTCCCGTCACAATGGGACATTTACCCAACACTAGTACACATGGCTGAGATGCTCATAAATATAGACACAGAGTAGCGGAAGTAAAAGAACTACTTGTCATTTTATTTCATCATCCACATTTAACATACATGGTTCAAATTCAATTTTTTAGAGAACTAAAGTCCACATAAATAAAATACTAAAATCAGATTACATAACTTGTCCACAATTACATAATAGTTCTATACAATGCCTCATTACATACTATGAAAGCAAAAGTCACAACGTCGACTCCACCAAGCTACTCGCCACGCTCGAAGTCACTCTCCACTGTCTCTTCCAAAGGTGTCGGGTCACCAACTAAACCTGTACTCCGAAGCAAGGAGTGAGTCTAAAAGACTCAGCAAATAACTCCATACACATCATTCATGCATACATCACAGTAGGTTCTACATTCCAACTCACAAAGCAAAACATATAGCATGCTTGAACATTGATAAGAGACAACCTATCATGGTATTTCTACAAAATTTAAAACATATGGTACATTGTTGGGTTCATATTCTGGAAACTAAATAATTCACATCATAATGATAAATGAAAGTCAAACAATGTTTTTAATGATGAATGAGTTGAATTGAGGTTTCATACATGTCAATTAAGATGATACAATATTTGGTTATCTATGTCTACATTATACCTAACTATACATGTTTTATCATGTAGGTACAAATGCATATAACCAAGCCTTCTCAAATCATGAGAAAATGATCACAATCACAGAGTATACATGAACCTGTCGACAGACCCAAAGGCACATGTCGACAGATGCCACAGTTGTGATCAGACTGAAGAATACTGAGAACACCTGTCGACAGATTCTCAGAGACCTGTCGACAGATGTCACAGACAGAAATCCCAGAGTTCTGTGTTTTGACAAAACTGTCTCTGCCTGTCGACAGATGAATATCGGCTGTCGACAGATGCCACAGACCAGAGCAACCTGAAGTCTGTCTGTTGCAAATCTGTAGCAATCTGTCGACAGATACTCAGAACCTGTCGACAGATGCAGAGGATCTTCAAATACGGAAACCTTCCTTCATATCCAAGATTGTGTTTTCAAGTCCCACGACTCTCCACATGAAAACACAACTATATAAGCATCCTTTTGAAGAGAATCTAAGGTGAAGCAGCCACAACCAAAAACCCTAAAGCCAAGTCCAAGAGAAAAGAAGTTGCTGCTGCTCTGCTTCAAGTCTGCAGTGCAGAGACCGAAAGATCAATTGATCCTGCAGTACTGAAGATAGATCGTCGTGGATTCAACCTTCTCCATCAGTCCAGAACACTCAAGTCGAAGTTTGAACTCCATCCAGACGTTCTCAGAAGAGTTCCATATTAGGATTTACTCCTACGCTCTGAACTCTTCCTGTTTCATAATTCTTATCAACTGTGTGTGTGTTTGTGTGATTCAAGCGTCTCTTGTGCTTGAGATCACGTGTGTGTGTTGTTCTGATCGTGGGTGCACATCAGAAAACACGTGTGTGTGTGAGTTGTAGTCACTGAACTCGCTCATAAGCAGTTTACTCTGTGTGTGTGTGTGTGCCGTGGACGTAGGATACACTGTTGTGTACTCCGAACCACGTAAATCTGCGTGTCTCGTGGTTTGATTATTTCTACGATAGATGTTTGATAGACACGTTGCATATTCACACACTAGATAGGTTTCTACATCATCTACACATAGTTTAGATCTTGATACTGTCTTGATAATCTGTGCTTTAAGAAAAAGAACGTGATAATATTTTTTAAGAGACAGTAATCTATTCAACCCCCCTTCTAGATTACCATATTGGGAATTCCGCAACCCTTCAATTGGTATCAGAGCGTGGTTTCTCCGATTTATTGCTTTATCTATTTGATCTAACGATCAGGAGATTCACGATCAAATGGAATCTACCAAGGGGTATATGGCCGAGGGACACTCTGTGACCAGGCCACCCTTCTTTGATGGCACTGACTATCCATATTGGAAAAACCGCATGCAGGTGTTTCTACGAGCACAAAACTATGAATTGTGGAAGATAGTCAGAACAGGACCATATGGATTGCCTCAAGACGAAGATACATGGACCAAGGACCAGATTGCAAAAGGGACACTCAACTGGAGCGCCCTCAACATGATGCAGTGCGCGGTCCACCCAAAGGAATACTCGAGAGTCTCCACATGCACCTCAGCTAAGGAGATGTGGGACAAGCTCGAGTTGATATATGAAGGTACGTCTGAGGTGAGAGAATCCAAGGTAAGCATGTTAGTCTCAGAATATGAAATGTTTAAGATGAACCGTGATGAGACAATTTCTGACATGTTTGCTAGATTCATGGTACTTATAAATGGATTGAAAGGTCTTAAGAAGGAATACTCAGAAAGTGATTTGGTGAGGAAGATACTTCGGTCTCTTCCATCCTCATGGAACACCAAAGTCACTGTCATCGAGGATTCCAAGAATCTTTCAACAATGAAAGTGGATGAATTGATTGGATCTCTCATGACATATGAACTTAATGTAAAAAGAAAAGAAACTGAAGAGAATCCAAGGAAGTCAATTGCCTTGAAGGCCTCAAATAAAGTATCTTCAGATTCCAAAAAGAATGCCCAACAGGAAGGGTCTGAGTCTGAAACCTCTACTGATAGTGAGAATGATGAAATGGCCATGCTCACTAGACAGTTTAAGAAGTTTTTAAAATTCAAGAGAAGAGGTTCAGGAAACTCCAAACCTTTCCAAAAAGGCACCAACAGGTTTGATTCGTCCAATAAAAATCTGATGTTGTGTGCTATGAGTGCAAGAAGCAGGGACACATGAGAGGAGAGTGCCCCGAGCTCAAGAAGAAACTGAAAAAGGACAAGTTCGTCTTCAAGAAAGCCAAAGCAATGCTGGCTACATGGAGTGATGAAGACGATGATGAAAAAAGTCAAGCTACTTCAGAAGATGACGAGATTCACTGTCTTATGGCAAGGAGTGATGACTCCTCTGAGGTAAATTCTTCCTTTGAGTCTTTTTCTGCTGCTGAATGGGAAGAAGCATACACTGTCCTTTTTGAAAAATTCCGTCAATTCAAATCAGAAAATAAAGCACTCAAGAAGAAAGTTAATTTCCTTATTCATGAAACTGATAATAATGATGAAATTGAATCTCTGAATAAGGTAATTGACATGATGAAAATAGATGAACAAACACACAGTGAAGAGATGGATAGCATGAAAAATAAGCTTCAACAAGCTCAAAAAGAGAAAGATGATCTAATGAACCTCCTTGAAACTCTAAACAATGAGCATACTGTCTAAAAGAGAAATTGGAAAAAGCTGAAAAGGAATTGAAAGGCAAAACAAAGGATCTATCTAGTTTTGTCAAGAGCAAACAGAATCTAGATGCAATCTTAGGATCCAATGTGTTTGTGGCTAGACATGGGATTGGGTTTCAAAATCCCAAGCCAAAGGAATCAGGAAAAAATCTGCTGACTAATTTCACTGATCCTATCCCAAGTTCTAGCAATCAAAATCCCTCAAGGAAAAGGAAAAATCAAACCAAGGGCAAAAACCAGGAACCTAAGGCTACCAAATTTGTTCCAACTAAGCTTAAGGAGTTTGCTACTAACCCCAAACAAGGATGTCCCAAGGCAAAACAGCAAGTTCCTAATGCTAAGCTCACTAGGCAACAAAAGGGTAAGATGCCTATGCATGCAACTAAGAATCCAAAACCCACTGTTGTTCATAAGCCATCATCATGTAAGATCTGTAAAAAGATTGGGCACAATGAAAAACAATGCTGGAACAATCCACTAAAACAGAAATTTAAACAAATCTGGATTCCAAAGCATTTACTGTTTGGCATGAATGATGAAACGGCACCCAAAGTAATTTGGGTACCAAAACCTCTTGTCTGATCCACATGTGCAGGAATGCCTAGCAGCACACAATCAAAACAAATGGTATCTGGATAGTGGCTGCTCGAGGCATATGACGGGCGATAAAGAAAAATTCAGCTTGCTTGTGGAGAAAGACGGAGGTCACGTTGTCTTTGGAGGTAACAATAAAGGCCAGATCATTGGCTCAGGTAAGGTTGGTAAGTTTGCCTCCAACTCAATAGATAATGTACTATTAGTTGATGGTCTTCATCACAATTTGCTTAGCATAAGTCAATTGTGTGATAAAGGCAATAAAATTGTTTTTGAATCAGATTCATGTCAAATCCTTGATAAGGAAACAGGAAGTCTCAAATTTTCTGGAAAAAGAATGAATAACATCTACATGGTTGATTTGGATGATCCAGAAAATAATGATTTATGTCTTGTAGCAAATAAACAGGATGAGCTTACATTGTGGCATCGTAGGCTTGGACATGCGAGTTACAATGTTTTGAACAAGATAATGAGGCTCAAACTTGTAAGTGGACTTCCTGAAATTCCATTCAAGAAAAATGAAAATTTCTGTGATGCATGTGCACAGGGAAAACAGACCCGGAAATCCTTCAAATCGAAAGCACCGGTAAGTACTTCCAAAGCATATGAACTGTTGCACATGGACCTATTTGGACCTACTAGAACACTGAGTCTCAATGGCAAACGGTATGGTTTTGTCATTGTAGATGACTTTTCAAGGTTCACTTGGGTGAAATTTCTGGCTCATAAGAATGATGCTTTGAATGTTTTTGAAAACTTCTTCAATAAAATTGAGCATGGAAATGTCTACAAGATATGCTCCATCCGCACTGATCACGGGGGAGAATTTGACAACCACTCCTTCACTGATTTCTGCAGGAACCAAGGAATAGAACACTTATTCTCCTCCCCAAGAACTCCAGAACAAAACGGGGTTGTGGAGAGGAAAAATAGAACCTTGGTGGAGATGGCTCGTACGCTTCTGATCGAAAATCAACTCTCCAGAACCTTTTGGGCAGAAGCAGTAAACACGTCATGCTATATTCTCAATCGAGCCATGGTAAGACCGGTATTCAAGAAAACTCCCTATGAGCTTCTGAAAGGTAAGAAACCATCCCTTGGACACTTCAGAGTTTTTGGTTCAAAGGTGTTCATACATAACAATGATAAAATTGATCTGGACAAATTTGAAGCCAAAAGCGACAAAGGTATTTTTCTTGGATACTCAGAACACTCTAGAGCTTATAGAGTGTTTAATCTTAAAACCAGAAAAGTGGAAGAAACTCCACATGTTGTATTTGATGAATCTCAAATCAAGTCTAACAGTCCTAATCCTTACAGGTTTCAAGATGAAACTGAGGATACAACACATGAAGTACCTGCACAAGATCCACAACATGGAAGTCCTCCAGCCACCCCTCCTCCAGAACAAACTTCTGAAGTGCAAGATCAACCCGGTCCTTCAACAGTAACAAGTGTGAGGTACTCTAAAGCTCATCCACTTGAGAATGTCATAGGTAACATAAATGATTCAGTTCAAACTAGGTCTCAAGTTCATCAAATAGTTGAACAGGATCATTTAGCCTTTGTCTCTCAAGTGGAGCCTAAAAATGTTGAAGAAGCCTTAAAATTCATGGATTGATGCTATGCATGAGGAGCTAGGTCAATTTCAAAGAAACAATGTCTGGAGCTTAGTCCCTAAAACCCCCGAAATTTCTGTAATTGGAACACGATGGGTCTTTAGGAATAAACTAAATGAAGAGGGAAAGGTGGTGAGAAACAAGGCTAGACTGGTTGCAAAGGGGTATAATCAGGAATTTGGTGTGGATTTTGAAGAATCTTTTGCACCTGTAGCTAGACTAGAAGCAGTCAGAATCTTGTTAGCTTATGCATGCTCAAACAAGTTCAAACTATATCAAATGGATGTTAAAACTGCTTTCTTAAATGGCTACATCAAAGAGGAAGTCTATGTCTCTCAACCCCTGGCTTTGAACTTCATGACAAACCAAACCATGTTTACAAATTGCACAAGGCTCTCTATGGTTTGAAACAGGCACCCCGAGCTTGGTACGACAGGCTAAGCCAATTTCTGGTAAGCAAAAACTACTCACGAGGTAAAGTAGACCAAACTCTCTTTACAAAGAAAGTTCGCACACACATCATTGTTGTTCAAGTGTATGTGGACGACATAATTTTTGGCTCTACTAACCCATCACTTTGTGAAGAATTCTCACATCATATGCACAGTGAATTTGAGATGAGCTTAATGGGGGAGCTTCAATTTTTTCTTGGTCTGCAGGTCAAGCAAATGGAAGATGGCTTCTTCATAAACCAAGAAAAATACGTTAAAGAGCTTCTCAAGAGATTTCAGTTTGAAACTGCAAAACCTGCCTCAACACCGATGAGCACAAGCATTAAGCTAGAAAGTGATGAGAAAGGTAAACCGGTAGATGCTAAACATTTCCGAGGTATGATTGGCTCACTCCTCTATCTTACTGCAAGTAGACCTGACATACAATTCAGTGTTTGCCTCTGTGCTAGATATCAATCTAGTCCAAAGGAAAGTCACCAAATTGCAGTTAAGAGAATATTCAGGTATCTCTCAGGTACACATGACATGGGTCTTTGGTATCCGGCAGGGAGTAGCTTTAACTTAATCTCATATTCTGATGCTGACTATGCTGGATGTAAAATTGACAGGAAGAGCACTAGTGGCTATTGTCAGATGCTTGGTGGTTGCATGGTTTCGTGGGCATCCAAGAAGCAACATTCGGTTGCACTCTCCACTGCAGAGGCAGAATATGTTGCTGCAGGGAGTTGTGCAACACAGGTGTTGTGGATAAAAAGTCAGTTGTGTGACTACGACATTGACCTTGGATGCACACCAATCCTATGTGACAACACTAGTGCAATCAATCTATCCAAGAATCCCATCCAACACTCTAGGACAAAACATATAGAAATTCGTCATCACTTCTTGAGAGATGAGGTTGCAAATAGAAATTTGGAAATTAGCTTCATACCAACAGAACAACAACTTGCTGATATCTTTACAAAACCATTGGCAGAGGATAGGTTCACATCTCTTAGAAGAGAATTAGGCCTATGTAAAAATCAGTGACAAATATCCCCAATCCTTGATGAATGTCCTTCGTAAGCAACAACTATGGGGTATATCAAATGGTGATTTGTGGAAAAACAAGTTCAGCTTGTTTGGAAACCTTCATTATGCGTGAGAAAACATTCTCCGCCAAGTACCCGTAGTTGGAGCCCATGAAGTGATATCCATGTTGGATAAAGGGGTAAGTCTCATTTCATTAGCCAAACTACTATAACACAAAAAAAAAAATTTAGATAATACCAAAAACAGTCTCAATTCCATGAATGTTTTGCTGAATACATGTGTGCTAATCTTGCTTGGATTGAATTGCATTGATCACCTTTGTGTCTTTTCATGAGCACACATTATGGGGGAGCTAGTTCAAAAGTTGGGTGTTATTGTGAAGGAAAACATTTAATCTTGTTGTTCATTAACTCCTTCACAAAAATGATCTTTTCATATTCCCTTCTTTCTGTAGACTGGCCTTCAACAATGATCTGTCGACAGCTCCTTCTTTTCCTGTCGACAGATAGGCATTCACAGACCACAGGTTCTGAACTCTGTGTGCATCTGTCGACAGTCAACCATGCATCTGTCGACAGATCTCACAGGTTTTGTCCTTTCCCGCACACCCTTCACTCTGTCTGTGTGCAGCTGTCGACAGACTCACCCTGGCTTGTCGACAGATATCACAGTTCTCAGAACTAGCTGAATACACATTTCTCTGTCTGAGTGTATCTGTCGACAAGCTCACCTTAGCTGTCGACAGACACACTTCTTTTTGGCATCCCAAGCCTATTCAATCCAAACCTCTTTGAGCAGGTTTCTTTAAAATGTCTAAGGTGTTTATTTGATGTTAATAACATATTTGATCACATCATGTGCATAAGATATTAAAGCAATTTTCAACAATCTTGTGATTTTTACATAATACTCAAGTTGAGTCTAGGTTCAATCATTCTGGAAACATTTCACCATTTTCAAAAACTTAACACCTAACTCTTCTTCATTATTTACTTATAGGCAAACATGATTTTTTTTGTATTATGATCATTGAGCTTAATGTTTACAATTGCTAGATAATCAATCGGTATATGAAACTTGGGTTATTAACACAATACTTGGAGAAAAGCTACCTAAACAATTTTATTCCATTAGATTAAAACTACATAATTTTGAAAAATGCAGAGCAATGATGAGTTCTTGCTGAGTAACCGGGGTGTGGGCATCACAAATGTTTGCCCTCGCGTCAAAAGGCTAATTCGTCAACTCTGTACAACGGTATGATGGACACCTTCACTGAGTAACTGGGGGTACGGGCACGAATAATGTCTACTCTCATGTTCAAAGGCGAGATGTTATCTTGATTACCATTTTCTTTCCATTGCATAAATGAAGGGCAAATGAGGACAAAATGCAATAGTGTGAAGCCTCCACTGAGTGATAATTCCCATGAGTAATTGATGTTTTTGAATGTCTTGGCATGTAGATATTTCCCTCCTTGATCATTTGCACCTCCACTGAAGATTGTGTTGTCCTATACTCTAATTAACAACAAGAAGAGTAAAAGTGTTTCTTTTTGGATACCCGTAAGTGTTTTCTTCATGCTTAAGCTCAAGGCTAATTCAGTATTATGTTTGAACCGTTAAGATATTTGAAGTGGCTTTACATCTTCATGTATATGATAGGTTCTTATATATGTACTCGTCATCTATTCACCTTAAGTAATCTGCTAAAAACCACTGCTCAAGAGGTCCACTTCAAATTCCTTACGAAAATCCAACAAAGTCATATTCTGTAAGCATCTGTCGACAGATATAAATCTGTCTGTCGACAGACGCCGGCTGTCCTGTTGGGAAGCCCAACGGACACGCCGTTTGGGGCAGATTTGGTGGGCCATTGCCTTTTAAACTTCCCCCTCTTCCTTTTATAGGCATCTCCGGCCCTTTCCACATCCAACACCACCCCAGCCATCCCTTCCCTCTCTCACATACATCCTCTCCCCTTTCTGGACGGGAAACCCTACATCCTCTCCATCTCCCTTCCTCTTCTTCTTCCCACTGTTTCCATGGCAACCAAGGCGAAGAAGTTGGCCTCACGTCGTCGTCCCGCCTCCTCCTCGCCCGGCGAAGGATCCAGGGCTCACGATGAACGTCGGACCAAACACCGGGATGATCGCCTTCCAGAGTTGGTCGTACCTCCCCGTCTCAATCTCAAACGGGTTCACGGTACATTCACAAAGTTTGTTCCTCCACGTTTCGTGGATTTCCACTCCTTGGCCGATCTCTTTCCCAACCTCCAACCCCTGTTTGATACCCAGAGTTGGACAGTCTTTCTCTACGCTCATACGGCATACTCCCCCACTGCCGTAACTGAGTTCTTCAACAATCTCTCCACCTCCGCTCAAGGGTTCTACACCTCTGTGAAGGGCACTCCCTTTCAAATCACTCCTAACCTTCTTAGCACTGCCCTCCAGATTCCAAACACCGGGGCGGATATTCTTGCTCATCATCCAGACGCCTCTGTCTACTATCCCCTTCTTACTCTTCAACCTTATGATACAACAAAGGAGATTGCTAAGCTCAATGCCAACACCTTCCCTCCACTCAACCGCATGATTCACCAAATATTCACCACTTGCATTGCGCCAAAGCATGGCAGTCGTGAACTCGTCACCAATGTTCACAAATCACTCTTTACCTTCTTCCTTCATTGTGAACCAATAAATCTTCCTCTCCTGATGTTTAACTTGATCACCAAGTGTTTCTACCAACCCAGGAGATCCATGCCCTTTGCTTGCCAAATTACTTCTCTTTTGAAGTTTATTGGCATTGCCATTCCAGATAGTGAGTGTGTCTCACTCAACTCCCGTAATAGCTTTGATATCACCGCCGCCTCACGCATGGGTTACAAGCTAGTGGATGGGGTAGTCACCCGGGAACTTAAGGGCAAGGCACCTGCTGCTGCCGAGGATGAAGACTTCATTGGAACTGACGATCAAGATGATGATGAAGAAATGCTGAAGAAGGTGATGAAGACTCCCAGTCCGAGCCACTAGATGCTCCGGGAGATGCTGGTATTGGTGAAGCTGCTCAGCCCTCCATAAGGGATTTGTTAGCCCAGCTACAATCCAAATGACACAGGGTTTTGAGAGGCTGCATGAAAGAATGGATACCTTGGACACACGCATTGATAGACTTGCAACTGAGCGTCATGCTCCTCCTCAAGCTCCTGAAGATGATGCTGCTTAGATATACTAAATGTATAGGAGTGGGTCATGTCCTGTACTTTAATTTCAGTCTGAGCAATGTTGTTTCTGTCTTTTGTTATTTCCTTTTCTTTATGTATTTTCACTTCATGTAACTTCAGTCACACTTTTGTCATGTGAATGCTTCTCTTTCCAATGAATGAAATCACATGTTCTGTGCAAATCTACATATGTGAGTGTTGTCTTTACTTTTGATGTTGTCAAAAGGGGGAGAAGAAACCTCAAGTTCATGAGCATTAATTGAATAATTTTGTCATCATCAAAAAGGGGGAGAATGTTGGGTTCATATTCTGGAAACTAAATAAATTCACATCATAATGATAAATGAAAGTCAAACAATGTTTTTAATGATGAATGAGTTGAATTGAGGTTTCATACATGTCAATTAAGATGATACAATATTTGGTTATCTATGTCTACATTATACCTAACTATACATGTTTTATCATGTAGGTACAAATGCATATAACCAAGCCTTCTCAAATCATGAGAAAATGATCACAATCACAGAGTATACATGAACCTGTCGACAGACCCAAAGGCACATGTCGACAGATGCCACAGTTGTGATCAGACTGAAGAATACTGAGAACACCTGTCGACAGATTCTCAGAGACCTGTCGACAGATGTCACAGACAGAAATCCCAGAGTTCTGTGTTTTGACAAAACTGTCTCTGCCTGTCGACAGATGAATATCGGCTGTCGACAGATGCCACAGACCAGAGCAACCTGAAGTCTGTCTGTTGCAAATCTGTAGCAATCTGTCGACAGATACTCAGAACCTGTCGACAGATGCAGAGGATCTTCAAATACGGAAACCTTCCTTCATATCCAAGATTGTGTTTTCAAGTCCCACGACTCTCCACATGAAAACACAACTATATAAGCATCCTTTTGAAGAGAATCTAAGGTGAAGCAGCCACAACCAAAAACCCTAAAGCCAAGTCCAAGAGAAAAGAAGTTGCTGCTGCTCTGCTTCAAGTCTGCAGTGCAGAGACCGAAAGATCATTGATCCTGCAGTACTGAAGATAGATCGTCGTGGATTCAACCTTCTCCATCAGTCCAGAGCACTCAAGTCGAAGTTTGAACTCCATCCAGGCGTTCTCAGAAGAGTTCCACATTAGGATTTACTCCTACGCTCTGAACTCTTCCTGTTTCATAATTCTTATCAACTGTGTGTGTGTTTGTGTGATTCAAGCGTCCCTTGTGCTTGAGATCACGTGTGTGTGTTGTTCTGATCGTGGGTGCACATCAGAAAACACGTGTGTGTGTGAGTTGTAGTCACTGAACTCGCTCATAAGCAGTTTACTCTGTGTGTGTGTGTGTGCCGTGGACGTAGGATACACTGTTGTGTACTCCGAACCACGTAAATCTGCGTGTCTCGTGGTTTGATTATTTCTACGATAGATGTTTGATAGACACGTTGCATATTCACACACTAGATAGGTTTCTACATCATCTACACATAGTTTAGATCTTGATACTGTCTTGATAATCTGTGCTTTAAGAAAAAGAACGTGATAATATTTTTTAAGAGACAGTAATCTATTCAACCCCCCTTCTAGATTACCATATTGGGAATTCCGCAACCCTTCATACTGACTTAAGACATTCCAAAATAAATATCCTATCACATGCTTACTACTCATTTAATCACATTAAGCTACAACATGATAGCAACTAACATGGGATTCTCACATGCATAAAAAGAAACATTCCTATCATGGTTTCGACACATTCTTGCACATGCACACTACCATTTCATACACTTTAAGGTTGCTATTTTGACATGGATTTAGCAATTCACATCCCTTCACATGAGAGCTACATTCCCGATTATACTACAACATGATAACAATTTAACATGGATTTGTTCACACATAATTAAGACCTACTCTATCATGGATTCTACACATTTTTACACCTATAAAACATCATCATAAACACATTAGGTTGCTGTTATAACATTATTTCACATTAACATATCATGGATCACAATTTCACAATCTAACACATTAGTTTCACATGTTTGCACAATTACTTATTCACATAGTTCTCTTTTACACATTGCACGTTTACACTTATTCACACTACACAATTTACACATATTCACATTCACATTTCAAAATTTAGTGCCGTGACACATAGTCCAAACCACCATTAGAAGGACACATCACATAACACATACACATAGACGCCACCTAGGCAATACAGTGACGACTCTTGGACTGCGCAGATCGGGAGAACAAGTCTCCACCCTAACCAGTGGTACTTGTCCACCTCCAGGATTTCATCCTAATGCCCTTAGGATCTTAACACATTGAACCTTCCCATGGGGACTTTTCCATGGTACGGTTCCACGGCCCTCTATGGAAGCAGTGTCACACATGGCACATTCTTACACATTACACATTCCGATTTTAACACACATATTACACATGTCTTTATATTCTCCCACTTATACACATGGCTCTGTTTTCCTATTCATGATACTACTTTTGATAGAAATCAAACATTCAGTACCTTACACTAATCAGGTTGAAACATACATAATCAACCATGTTCATATTAGCATGCGTTGAACACTCGTTTTCGCATAGAAATTTTATAGAGCACTCTATAGTTATCCAAATAATATGAAATTTTAACCACACACTATTTGCAGGTTCATGACCTCACATGAAAATTTCCAGATTTTTTTGAGTTATCATATATTTACAAAAATTAGAACATTTAGTCTCATGCTATTCATAATTCAATTTAACATGGAACATAACATGAATATCAGATTTGACAGTTCACAGCCCTGAACCTGACATACACATTGTCACAAGAATTTCCCTCGAATTTATTGCACAACACACAATTTACTGTAAATTTTACAAAACCTACGCATGTTTTCTATTTTCAAAACAGAAATTACAATAAATCACCTGAGCATGGAAAATTTCCCAAAATTTCAGAACATAGACTGAAATACCTACTCATGGTCTAACAAAATTATGGCATTCAAGCTCCTTATGAATTACGCAACAGTAACTAACATGATCAAGGTCTTATCATACATGCATTTTCATAAATAAAACCATTCATGCCATTTACAGAAATTCATAAGAGTCTCACCACACATTCCACCATTCATATTACATAACATATACGTTTACAATATATCCTCATACGAAATCTTTCGGAAATTATTCATGTAGAAGGAAGAACAACTCACTGTTCTGTCCTGAAGAACTTAACGGCATAGTTTGGCCGTTAAAGGAGCTTAACGGCATCATCGTTGGCCGTTAATTGAAGATCTTAATGGCAAGGGATCTTGCCGTCAAGTTCAGGCCTGTGCAAAAATACAGACCCGAGCTCCAAAAGAAGCAGAATTGGGGGGATCCAGGACACGATAGAATCTCATAAAAATAATAAAACCCTACTAGACACCTACATGGACGAAGTGGATGGGTTACTTGCCTCTTAATAAATCTCCAAAGGGATCAAAGGTGTCGTTGAAGCTCTCCTTGGGCAGTCCCAAGAAGCCTCCAAAAGAGCTCTCCTCCGGGTTCTGTGGTGTTGTAGCTTCCAATCCGTGGTCAGGGAAGCCTCCTCCTATGTCCAAGCTAGCTTCTAGTTGCTGTAGATCGCCGGATGAAGCTCCAAACCGCCGGATCAAAGCATGCAAAGTCCAGCTCTCCACCAGTTCGAGCTAGGGTTTTCTCTCCTCTTGCAAAAAGCCAAGAGAAGTCCTTGCAGGTTGCAAAGGGTTTAGTTTATAGGAGAATGGGTTGGGACATCACGCAGGGTGATGTGAAGGCCTGATAGCCGTTGGGGACATCTCCCCAATGGTTGGGCTTGCTTGCCCCCGGAATTCCGGGGTCTGCAGCACATGCAGGTCAGAGATATTAATGTCCACATCCATGTCCGTTTATTTAAGTATTAACGTCCAACAATATGGACGTTGACTATCATGGACGTCCACCATGTTGACGCCAATTGGCCCTTCGGCCAGAACTTAAAAACATGCAGAAACCATGCGTACGATGTATATATATATATATATATATATATATATGCAATATATGTGGTATAGTATACACACCATCACACAAGCAAACATACAATATTTATAACCTATTTACACACATGCACACATAAGTATCACTAGCTAATACGTACGTAGATATTTACATATGCATATACAAGTTACACACAAACATGAATTCACATAAAATATAATAAATGACAAACAAATTCGAGCGCCTTACACAACGGGTCGCGACAGGGTTCTACTTTTGGTCTTCTGACAGGCATCTGTCGCATGTTAGGGTGGCGGGCGGGTTAGAGTGACCTGTCAGGCTGTCGCGGCGCCCAGGGTGGGCACGTTCTGGTTGTGATCTGGGTGGTCGTCACGATACAGTTAGTGTCGCGACGCCCTGCCTCGTCACGTTCTGGGGGCCGGAGGCTAATAGCCTTGGCCGATTCCCCATTTCCCTTCTTTTCCTTTCTTCCCTTCCCTTCTCCTCTCCGAGGAGGAAAGCTTCCCTCTTCGGCGATCCGGTGGTTCGGGCTTGGCAGAGCGGAGGTGGTTCGTGCGGAGCGGTGGCGCGTCGTCGTGGGAGCGAGGAGGAGGTAGAAAGCTCGTCGTGAAGGCCCCTTTATGGGTTGGTTCTTTGTTCTCCAGTAGGGATTCTGGTGCCCTTACTTGTTTGTGTGGATCGGGGGTCCAAATTGTGGAATGCATGCTTTTACTGCTTTCTCCATGATCCCCTCCCATGTTTGTGTGTTTGTAGTTGTGTGGGGCACCCCGGGATGTGGCATCCCGTGGTCGGCCTTCCTGCTGGTGTCGCGACCGCCGAGTGCGTCGCGACACCAGAGGAGGCGTCGCCCCGGTCGGGCGCGACCTTATCGCGGCCCAGGATGCCGTCGCGATAAGGGTGTCGCGACCCTGCTGCCCGTCGCGACAAGGTTCTTATCACGACGCGCGGCCTTGTCGCGACAGGGTCGTCGCGACCTAGTTTGCTATCGCAACAAGAGCTTTGCCACGACCTGCTTCCCTGACGCGACTGGCTTGTCGTGGTTGCCCTACCCGTCGCGATGAGATCGCGAAGGGCTAGGAGGGCGTGACAAGGTCTGGGTTGCCTCAGGTGCTTTCCGTGGCCGCGGTTGGTGTGTCGGCTTGTGCCCCAGGACAGGGTTGCCCTCCGGACCTTCTGGTAAGGAACGCAGCAGGTTGGCTCGCTGCGTTCAGTGACCGAAGGTGACACCTTCGTGGCCGTGTCCTAGCGGCTGTGCTAGGAGGCTTGCGCCTGTCTAATAATCGATTGTCTGTCTGTTAATCGATTATTAAAAGAGCGGTGGTTTCTGTTCTGCTGTTAGTGTTCCGGTTTCTCGGGCCATGCCTTGTGTGCTGGCGTTGGCCGACGGCCCTTCTGGGGGTTTATGGAAGGGGTGCCGTGCGTGCCTGTGCCTGCTGGGCTTGTCTTGGTTACAAGCCAGCTGTGCTATTTCTATTGGTGGTTGCCACGCCAGTTCTCTGTTCGCCTGGTGCTAGGCACTTAAGGGCTTGTTCGTGAGACAGGTTGTTACCGTTACCTAGGACCCCCATCCTCGGGAGCCTGTTGAGGGAGTACTCCGGGCTACGAGCATGCTCGGGTCGATAGCCTAGTGTGGCAGACTCGGAGCGGAGGGGAAAACGGTGGGGACAGCGGCGTAGAGTTGTTTGTAGAGCTCTCTTAGCTGGGTCTGGGTCTCCGAGGTGGTTGAGGTGCTCTTCCAGTGCAGACCAGCTAGTCTGTCTCACTGCCTCGCTCTGCGTTGGTTCCGGAGCCGCGTAGGGAGGTCAAGCGTGGGGCCGTACTTCGGCCAGACTGCGGTGTTTATGGTTTTGTTCTTGGCTGTGACTCGCTAGCCTCACTCTACCGGGGAGGTTGTAGGTGGGAGTCGGCGGCCGGCATGCAAGAGGGGTGGACTGTGTGTCCCTCTCTTAGCTTCCTGTGGTGGTGGCTTGGTTGCTCTTGTTGTGTCGATATTTCTCACGCTGTTTCTGAGATTGGGTTTCTCGTCACCCTAGCCTACACGGTGGTTGTAGCCTAGCCATGTCTAGTTCCGTGGCTTGGTTGGTTTGGCCTCGTGGGCCGTGCTTAGTGGTTTCCACTCTGCGGGTTCTCTCAGGGTGCCTGGTGTAGGCACCCGACCACTGGTTCAGTAACCCATTCCTTGGTGTCGTTCGTGGTGGCACCGGCAGGTGTAGTTCCCTGACCTCGTGGAGTGTGTCCGAGGTGCAGGGTGGTTCTACTTGTGGACCCTCGACCTTGTGGAGGTCTGAGGTGGCCGTGCTTGTGGTGAGACGTCATTCTCACGTGGTTGCTCGGTGTCTCTCGAGGTGACACCTAGTTGTTCTTTCCCGACCTTGTGGAGGTCCAGGATGTTGGTGCTTATGTCATGAGACCCTATTCTCACGTGGTCGCTCCGGTGTTCCGTGAGCTTCGTTGTCTCAGCGGGTGTTTACCGAGGGTTGCTTCCGCATGTGTTGACTCCGCTGGTTTTACGGGAGTCGTGTTTGGCCTGACCCAGGTTGTGGTCGAGGTGTTTCTCTGTTTCCGCTACTTTGTAGCTCTCTGCAGGAGGTGTTTCCCGCTTTACTACTTTGTACAGCAGTTTTGCTTCCGCTTTGTTGGAGTTCCTGCTCCTCTGGCTGGTAAGGAACTGGTAATCTCTACTGAGCCTTGTTCGCGAGGCTCACCCCCCTACTCTTTCCAGGTAGGGACTCACTGTAGCAGGAGTTCGTCGCCGGACGATTGTGGTAGCAGTTTGTTGCACCGTGCGTTGCCAGCAGTGTGAGTTGCGAGCGTGAGCGCTTGTAGCATGAGTTGAGAGTGGCCTTTTCGCAAGTCCTCGGGGTATGCCCCTTAAGGACTGCACCTTTCTTTCTGTACCTGTACTTTTATTTGGGACTTGTTGTACATAATTTATTTATTAAATGTACGAACTTTCTTGTTATAGTTATTTGAATTCATTACTTATCTCACTGGACTAAATTCTAACCCTTCCGGGTCTTCAGACCCGTGGGTGGCGGCGCAACCTTCGGGGTCCCTGGCGGGGGTCCGGGAGGTGGGGTCCCTGGCGGGGGTCCGGGAGGTCGGGTCATTACAGTGGTATCAGAGCTCAGGGGTTCAACGAGATTTGTAATGAGTTAATAACTATGGCATTCCCAAAGAAAGGTACTCGTGTGCTGCTGGCCGTCCATGTATAGTTGCTTTTAGGTTAGCATTTGACTCTTTGTTGCAGGTGGCTAGCTTTCCAACAGAGTCCGAGTGTGTTGCTACTGTTGCTGGGTGCGCGTGCTGCGAGCGTGGTTGTTGTTTTCGCTCGTGCTGCGGTTGGGTTCGTCCTCAAGCTGCGCGTCCATGTGGGTGTGTCGCGAAGGCTGAGAGAGCCTACGTATGGTGTGGCCTTCACTGGTGCAGGGTTGTGGTCTGCGGAACTGGTAGAAGGTGTCCTTGCCTTGTTGGCTGTCCCCTTGTTGTTGGGGTGTGTCCTTGTTGGATGTCCCCTTCTGGTTGGAGTGTGTCCTTGTTGGATGTCCCCTTGTTGTTGGGGTGTGTGTTGTTGGCTGTGTGTTTGGCCTTGCGTGCCTGTGCGCCGTTGGGTGTTGTGCTCTACTCAGTTGACGTCGTTGCTCGAGCTAAGCAGATGCTTTGTGTGCCATGTTGCACGGCTGGTTGAGCGTTGCGACACTTGTCTGTGGTTGTTGTCGGCTTTGTGCTGGCTAGTTGCGAACTCTGGTGAGGTTCTCCCGAAGTTCTTCTCTGTTGGTTCTGGTGGAGGTGAGGTTTTCTCCAGAACTGTGTTGTGCTTGTTTCTGGTTGTTGCGGCGTTGCCCTCTGGGTTGAGGTGCATCGCTTGGCTGCTGTGTTCTGGTGGTGTTTCCCAGAACTGTTTGTTGTTGTCCTAGTGAGAGCTCCTCTCCCTCTAGGACTGCTTCTGTGCTCGTTAAAGTCTTCCGCTGTGTTGCCTCTTTGGTTTGAGGTCTCTATTGTCTGGTTGGTTGCCGTTGCGTTGCCCTCGAGGTTGAGGTGCATCGCTTGGTTGCCCTGTGTTCTGGTGTGGCTTCCCAGAACTGTTGGTTGTTGTCCTGGTGAGGTTCGCTCTCAGGACTGTTCCAGGCTTGTTTCTTCCAGTTGTTGTGCTACCTTAGGGCTGAGGTATGCTGTTGTTGTGCTAGCTGTTGCGTTCTAGTGGGTTTTCCAGAACGGCGCCTTGGTGGTTCTGGTGGATGTTTCTCCCAGAACCAGTTGTGTTGCTTCCGCTGTCTGCTGTGTTCTCTCTTTTGGCCATTTGTTGGGCTGCGTTCTGGTGATGGTTCCCAGAATGGCTCTTGACGCTTTGGGTGGAGGTCCTCCCCAAGCTGCCTTGTGTTGTTTTTGCTATTCGCTGCTCTCTCTCTGTGGAGATGAGCTGTCGTTGTTTCCAGTCGGACTATCCATGTTACAGTCTGCTTGGGATTTGTCGGTCAGGGTGTGGTGCCTTTGACCGTGTGTCTGGCCGTGGTGTTGGCCAGTTTGTCTTCCTGATCATTTTTCGAGTTTCCCGGCTGCACTGGTGGGACTTCGTATGTCCCCAGGATCAGGAGGTTTGCTTCGTTTCTCGCACCCTATGGGCTCTTCCAGATGGTGGTCTGGTGAGTGCCATGGGTGTTTGGCTGCTTGTGCTTCTGTGGAAGTGCCAGTCTCGTTTAGTGGTTTTCCCTTGCGTATGGAAGAGACTCGTTGTGAGGGTCTCCTTCCCCTGCTTTCCATTGGTTGCTCGGGGTGGTGGTGCTGGTAGGGCAGTTGGTGCCGTGTTTTCGCACTGTGGCAACCTTTGTGGTGAAGGTCCCTCCCCTTGTGCTGTTTTGAGGTTGAGCAGGTTGCTCCCCTCGTGCGCGTGGTTTCCTTGTGGTGCGATAAGTTGTGGTGACCTATTGTCCCGTCTCTTGTTGTGCTGGTTTCTTATCGCCTGACTAGACGATGTAGGGCAGCGTTCCCTGTGTTCAGTGTGAGGCGGCACCGATTTTCTGTTGTTTGGCTTGCTTGTGCAAGCATCATCCCGGTGTGTGTTTCCGCTTGTGCCTCAGCTGTGCTTGGAAGTTCTTGTCGCCGTTTGGTGTGTGGCCCTCTCCGCCTGTGGTGGTAAGAGCGGTACCTCGTGTTGTACGCTTCTAAGAGCCAATATGGTGGTTGCGCTCTTGAAGCTACTGGTTCTCCGTGTGTTTTGCATGTGTGGGTCTTTGGTGGAGAGTCCCTTTCGGTTGGCCTTGAATCGTTTTAGGCCGTTGGTGTAGTTGGGTACTGCACCTTGAGCATGTTTTCGTTCGTTGCTTCGTGTCTTGTGCCTTGAGGGTTGGGGCCAGTATAGCCTGTCGTGCCCTTCTTAGGCTTGTGGTTTCTTGCGTGTGGCTTTTGGCGGATCTATTGTGGAGAGTCCTTCCTATTAGCCGTGTGGTTTCAGCTGTTGGTGCAATTGTGTTGCATCTTGCCTGGTTTTGGTGCTTGTGGTGGCACCATGTGCTCATGCTCAAGTGGTTTGTTTTTCATGTCGTCTGGAGCCCTGGTGCATTGTGTTGTACTTTGGGTAGCTCCTGGTGCTTGTATTAGAACCGTGTGTTGTGTCGCATGCTCTGTTTGTGAGCTTTGTGTGACATTTCGCGAGTTTGCTCAGTGTTCGAGGCGTTGAGCTTTCCGCCTCTGGGACACTTCGTGCTGGCGGTGCCTTGTGGCTGTATCGTTACTGCTGTGGGGTGGCTGGTTTGCCTTGTCTAAGTAGCCCTATCGGTGGTACGCTAGGTTTTGGCCTCGGCCTGTGTTCGAGTTTCCCCTCCCGCTTGGGAGCGAGAGTGTTCGGTTTGGGTCCCTTGAGGTCGACGTGCTGCCCTCGACCTCTGCAGTTGTTTCGTTTTCCATGCAATTGTCAGCATCTTGAGTTGTCTGGCCTTGCCAACCTCTGACGTCTTCCTTGGTTTTGTCTCTGCGCGTGTGCCTGTGGAGCGGGTGTTTTAGCTTTCTATGGCTCCACAGTCATTGTGTGTTCTGGTCGGACCACGAGGATGATCTGGGTGAGATCTAGTGGTGCCTGCGGACACTGCCTGGCTTGCCGTGGTTTTCTCCACGTGTGTGTTTTTCGCTTGGCCTTGGGTCACCCTTAAGAAGCTCTCATTTGGCCTTACCGTAGGTGCTAGCTGTTGCTAGTTGTGCGGAGCCATTCAGCAGAGTCTTGTGGATGACCTCTTGGCATTTTTTTTCCCCTCAGTTGTCGTCAGTAGCTGGGACCTTTGTCTTGTCATTGGCAACAGAGTGAGTTACTGACAGGTTGGTCTCAATGGAATGGTCTGTTGAGGGCTCAATCGCGTGGTTTTTGGCTGGCGGTTTCAGTGGTTCTGGTCGGCTTGGTGCGCGCCGCGCCTTAGGAGTTGTCAACATCTGACTGTGTGCTCTGTGCCGTTGTTGTGCGCCCTATGAGTTGTCGGATGTCTAGTTTGGCACTCCCTTGTGGCAGGGTCATGGTGGTGACCACCGGGAAGTCGTAGTACGACTAAGTGGTCCCTTGGCACCTGTTGTTTTCTCCGACCGGGTTTCGCCCTTGATTTCGAGGACGAAATTATTTTTTTTGTTGGATGTATTGTAACATCTCGGGTTTCCAACTTTCCGTTTGTGTGGGATGACTGGCCATGTCACAACGGAGGTGCCCGTCACGACAGTCATCCCTGTTGCGACCACTAGGAGTGTCGCGTTCCTGTCGCGTCTGGTCAACGGGTCGCGACAGGGTTCTACTTTTGGTCTTCTGACAGCATCTACCGCATGTCAGGTGACAGGCGGGTCAGAAAAACCTGTCAGGCTATCGTGGTGCCCAGGGTGGGAGCGTTCTGGTTGCAGTTTGGGCGGCCGTCGCGATACAGTTGGTGTCGCGACGCCCCGCCCATCGCGTTCTGGGGACCAGAGGCTAAAAGCCTTGGCCGGTTCCCCCTTTCCCTTCTTTTCATTTCTTCCCTTCTCCTCTCCGAGGAGGAAAGCTTCCCTCTCCGGAGATCCGACGGTTCGGGCTTGGCGGAGCGGCGGCGGTTCATGCGGAGCGGTGGCGCATCGCCGTGGGAGCGAGGAGGAGGTGGCAAGTTCGTCGTGAAGGCCCCTTTGTGGGTTGGTTCTTCGTTCTCTGGTAGGGATTCTGGTGCCCTTACTTGTTTGTGTAGATCGGGGGTCCAAATTGTGGAATGCATGCTTTTACTACTTTCTCCATGATCCCCTCCCCATGTTTTGTGTTTTTGTAGTTGTGTGGGGACCCCGGGATGTGGCATCCCAATGGTCGGCCTTCCTGCTGGTGTCGCGACCGCCGAGCACGTCACGACACCAAAGGAGGCATCGCTCTGGTCGGGCGCGACCTTATCGCGGCCCAGGAAGCCGTCGCGATAAGGGTGTCCTGACCCTGCTGCCCGTCGCGACAAGGTTCTTGTCGCGACACGCGGCCTTGTCGCGACAGGATCCTCATGACCTGGTTTGCTGTGGCGACAAGAGCTTTGTCGCGACCTGCTTCCCCGATGTGACTGGCTTGTTGCGGTTGCCCTATCCGTCACAATGAGATCGCGACAGGCTAGGAGGGTGCGACAAGGTATGGGTTACCTCGGGTGTTTTCCGTGGCTGCAGTTGGTGTGTTAGCTTGTGCCCCAGGGCAGGGTTGCCCTCTGGACCTTCTGGTAAGGAACGTGGCAGGTTGGCTCGCTGCGTTCAGTGACTGAAGGTGACACCTTCGTGGTCGTGTCCTAGAGGCTGTGCTAGGAGGCTTGTGCCTGTCTAATAATCGATTGTATGTCTGTCAATCGATTATTAGAAGAGCGGTGGTTTCTGTTCTACGGTTAGTGTTCCGGTTTCTTAGGCCATGCCTTGTGTGCCGGTGTTGGTCGACGGCCCTTCTGGGGGTTTCCGAAAGGGGTGCCGTGTGTGCCTGTGCCTGTTGGGCTTGTCTTGGTTACAAGCCAGCTGTGCTGTTTCTGTTGGTGGTTGCCATGCCAGTTCTCTGTTCGCCCGGAGCTAGGCACTTGAGGGCTTGTCCGCGAGACAGGTTGTTACTGTTACCTGGGACCCCCATCCTCGGGAGCCTATTGAGGGAGTTCTCTGGGCTACGAGCGTGCTCGGGTCGACAGCCTAGTGTGGCGGACTCGAAGCGGAGGGGAAAACGGTAGGGACAGCGGCGTAGAGTCGTTTGTAGAGCTCTCTTAGCTGGGTCTGGGTCTTCAAGGTGGTTGAGGTGCTCTTCCAGTGCAGACCAGCTAGTCCATCTCACTGCCTCGCTCTGCGTTGGTTCCGGAGCCACGTAGGGAGGTCAAGCGTGGGGCCACAGTTCGGCCGAACTGCGGTGTTTATGGTTGTGTTCTTGGCTGTGACTCACTAGCCTCACTCTACCGGGGAGGTTGTAGGCGGGAGTCGGCAACTGGCGTGCAAGAGGGGTGGACTGTGTGTCCCTCTCTTAGCTGCCTGTGGTGGTGGCTTGGTTCCTCTTGTTGTGTCGGTGTTTCTCACGTTGTTTCCTAGATTGGGTTTCTCGTCACCCTAGCCTGCACGGTGGTTGTAGCCTAGCCATGTCTAGTTCCATGGGCTTGGTTGGTTTGGCCTTGTGGGCCGTGCTTAGTGGTTTCCGCTCTGCGGGTTCTCTCGGGGTGCCTGGTGTAGGCACCCGACCATTGGTTCAGTAACCCGTTCCTTGGTGCCGTTCGTGGTGGCACCGGCAGGTGTAGTTCCCTGACCTCGTGGAGTGTGTCTGAGGTGCAGGGTGGTTCTGCTTGTGGACCCTCGACCTTGTGGAGGTCTGAGGTGGCCTTGCTTGTGGTGAGACGTCGTTCTCACGTGGTTGCTCGGTGTCTCTCGGGGTGACACCTAGTTGTTCTTTCCCGACCTTGTGGAGGTCCGAGATGTTGGTGCTTATATCGTAAGACCCTAGTCTCACATGGTCGCTCCGGTGTTCCGTGAGCTTCGTTGTCTCGGCGGGTGTTTGCCGAGGGTTGCTTCCACATGTGTTGACTCTGCTGGTTTTGCGGGAGTCGTGTTTGGCCTGACCCGGGTTGTGGTCGAGGCGTTTCTCTGTTTCCGCTGCTTTGTAGCTCTCTGCAGTAGGTGTTTCCCACTTTACTGCTTTGTAGAGTAGTTTTGCTTCCGCTTTGTTGGAGTTCCTGCTCCTCTGGCTGGTAAGGGACTGGTAATCCCTACTGAGCCTTGCTCGCGAGGCTCACCCCCCTACTCTTTCCAGGTAGGGACTCGCTGTAGCAGGAGTTCGTCGTCGGATGAGAGTGGCCTTTTTTGCAAGTCCTCGGGGTATGCCCCTTAAGGACTGCACCTTTCTTTCTGTACCTGTACTTTTATTTGGGACTTGTTGTACATAATTTCTTTATTAAATGTACGAACTTTCTTTTTATAGTTATTTGAATTCATTGCTTATCTCACTGGACTAAATTCTAACCCTTCCGGGTCTTCGGACCCGTGGGTGGTGGCGCGACCTTCGGGTCCCTGGCGGGGGTCCAGGAGGTCAGGTCGTTACAATTTTAATACTCGTCTAGTAACTGTTGTTATAGGCGAACTCAATTAGGGATAAGTGCTCATTCCAGTAGCCTTGGAAATCTATGGTGCAAGCTCTTAACATATCTTCAATAATCTGGTTGGTTCTCTTATTTTGCCCATCAGTCTGCGGGTGAAATGCGGTACTAAAATTGAGCTTAGTACCAAGTGCAGTCTACAGTCCCTTCCAGAAATGAGAGGTGAATCTCGGATCTCGATCCGAGACAATGGATGATGGAACTCCATGCAGTCTCACGATCTCTTTGACATATAGAGCGGTTAATACCTCCACAGACCACTTACTCTTTATAGGTAGGAAGTGTGCGGATTTGGTTAGTCGGTCAACAATGACCCATATGGCGTCGAGTCCACCACGATTCTTGGGTAAACCCATGATGAAGTCCATGCCAATACTTTCCCATTTCCACTCCGGAATATCTAAGGGTCTGAGTACACCTGCATGGCGCCTGTATTCTGCCTTTACTTGTTGGCAAGTAAGGCAATGAGCAATATGCTCGGCAACCTCTCTCTTCATGTTCGACCACCAAAACGTCCTTTTCATGTCTTGATACATTTTGGTACCTCCAGGATGAATAGTATACTTCATCTGGTGAGCTTCATCCATTAACTTCCTTTGCAGTTCTTCATTGTCTGTAACACATGTTCTACCTTGGAACACAAGCCTTCCATCCTCGGTCATTGCAAAGACCGTCTTTTTAGATAATGTTTCCTTGATACAAACCAAGAATGGATCGCTGTCATGTTGTGCTTTGATCTCTTTCAGCATGTTAGATTGAATCTTGATGTTGGCAACCAAGACTCGATCATCTCTATGTTCAATATTCAAGTCTAACCTTGCGAATTGTTCTAGTAGTTGTATCTCTCCAAGAACTAGACTCGATAAAGATGCCATCGGCTTTCTACTAAGAGCATCAGCCATAGCATTTTCCTTGCCTGGATGGTACTGGATGTTGAAGTCAAAATCCTTTAGGTATTCTAGCCACCTCCTCTGCCTCATGTTAAGTTCTTTCTGTGGGAATAAATACTTCAGACTTTTATTGTCTGAGTAGACCGTGAATTGCTCACCATATAAATAATGCCTCCAGATTTTTAAGGTGAAGACCACGGCAGCCAACTCTAGATCATGCACAGGGTAGTTGACTTCATGTGTCTTCAGTTGTCTTGAAGAATAAGCAATAACGTTCTCCTTCTGCATCAGTACACAGCCTAAACCAATTCCTGAAGCATCAATATAGACTAAGAAACTTTCTCCCTCTATTGGAAGAGCGAGAACAGGAGTTGAGGTCAGACATTCTTTTAGAGTTTGGAAACTCTTCTCACATTCTTTACTCCAGGAGTAGGGATTCTCCTTTCTTGTAAGATGCGTGAGAGGAACGGCAATCTTGGAGAAGTCCTTTATGAACTGCCTGTAGTAGCCAGCCAGTCCTAAGAAGCTTCTGATTTCTATGACATTAGTCAGTCTCTCCCATTTGAGTACGGCTTCAACTTTGGAGGGATCAACAGATATGCCATCCTTTGAGATAACATGGCCCAAGAAAGACACTTCTTCGAGCCAGAATTCACACTTGCTCAACTTTGCATATAATTTGTTGTCTCGCAAGACTTGCAGAGCAATCCTCAAATGTTCTTCATGTTCTTCTTTGGTCTTGGAATATATGAGGATGTCATCAATGAAGACGACCACGAACTTGTCAAGATATGGTCAGTATATGCTGTTCATGAGTTGCATAAAGGCTACAGGAGCATTGGTCAGACCAAAAGGCATAACAATGAATTCATAGTGTCCATACCTGCTCCTGAAAGCCATTTTAAAAATATCGTCGTCCTTGATCCTCATTTGATGATAACCAGATCGGAGGGCAATCTTGGAGAAATACTGAGCTCTAGATATCTGGTTGAAAAGTTCATCGACCCTGGGCAATGGGTACTTGTTCTTGATGGTTAGCTGATTGAGTTGTCGATAGTCGATACATAGCCTCATTGATCCATCTTTCTTTTTAACAAATAGCACAGGTGCTCCCCAGGGTGAAGTACTTGGTCTGATGAACCCCTTCTCTAGCAGCTCCATCAGTTGTGCTTTCAGTTCCTTTAATTCGGCCGGTGACATCCGGTACGGCTGACGCGACACCAGTGCAGCTCCAAGGATTAACTCAATAGAAAAATTGACATCACGTTTAGGGGGAATCCCTGGCAGATCTTCGGGGAACACATCGGGGTAGTCCTGAACTATGTGTATGTCTTCTATCTTAGAACCCTTCTTCTCGACTATTACGGCCGCAAGGAAAGCAAAGCAACCTTTCCGTATAATGTTGTGGGCCTGTATGGCAGAGACTAGAGACATCTGTCTCCTATGTCTAATTTCAGTGAATGACAACTTAGGAAATTCACTAAATGTAACTTTCCATTTCTTACAGTCGACACTTTCCCTATAAGTGGACAACCAGTCGGCTCCCAAATCACGTCATAGCCTTCCATGGGCATACATACCAGGTCGGCTGTTAAGTTATGCTCTCCGATCATTACATCGGCAGATGGAATGTCACGCCCTGATTTTTAGCAGCAAAATTAAATCGGGAACGCGATGAACAAGTAAGCATCCAGAAGCCAAGACAAATGACACATCAACAGGGCCCATAATTTAATAATGAAACTCTTTATTCATTGTAAGTGAATATTACAATCTCTAAAGGTCAAATTAAGAACAACTCACCACTATTAGTCTCATCTAACTCTCAAAGAAAGACAAAATTACAATGATTACTAATCTCTCTCTAATCTAGAATAAAGAAAGACTCTCTAAAGCGTACTCCATGCTCGGCGCACAAGCCCTCTCATTAATACATGCTCCTTATCTTCACAACCTGAAATGTTTAGGAAGATAGGAGTGAGCAAACTAGCCCAGTAGGATTTACATATCAATGTGCTGGCACTAATGTACATGATTAGCATTTTAAATAAGTAGGATCTTAACAGGAACATGATGACTGTGCATGCATTTCTAACAAGTCAAATGGATGAACAGATCGAATATCATAATGAAACAAATACTGACTTTCATATGTATTGGACAGGTAATTCAAGAATAGAATCGTATCACAAAGATTTCAAGAATGAGTTCGTGCCACGTAAACAAGAATTGTCTATATTCACACAGATATCATGTATTCACGTGATCAGACGTATCATATCAAACTTATCATATCATATCAAACGAAGGCACATTCCTACAAATCTTGCACACATTCCAGTGCCATGCCACGCACCACAAGTCCATACTCCCGCGGTTATAAGTACGTTGGGGCGCTCCTCTCCAGGACTAGACAGGGCCCCTATTGCACAGGCATTAGTCAAATGGACCGAAGTCCCACGTTGTGCCGATAAAATATATACACATTATGGCCACGAAATTCCAATAACAAGCTCATTGTAATAAGGACATGATCATTCATAGACTCAAGGTATGACAAAAGCTCGAGAGATCAATTGGACAGCATAACGGCGTATCTTATGTTTCATAATTCTTTAATGTCTTGACAAGAGGATGACTAATGACAAATCGTACATGGTACAAGTGCTATCTATCTCCAGGGTACTTCATGGTACAACCAAATCAATCTCTATGAGGGAATCCATAGAGTATGGAGACCTACGGAGGTCTTAGGGAAAAGATCGCTAGTCTGCCAATACGGAATGACTGGCAGAGAGCTCCCAATTCCCCAAGAGGGGTGTGCCTAATCGTGTAAACATGTAAGTGGTGTGTCATGGAACTTTCCTAATCATGTATGCAATGGATGAACGATTTATGGAAACATCGGAAAGCATATAAATAAGGAAAGTCCATACGCCATACACAAGTAACATAATAGAAAGCTCTTAAACTAAAAAAGACCACTCTAACATGTATTCTCCTCATATTCATATCACATTCGGATTATGACAATTTTCACATCAAGCTAGATCACAAGATAATAATCAAATGAATATAGATCAATCAATTCATATTGTACTTAAGAATCGTATTCATGTCTTTATAGGGTGTTTGGTTACACTTTTTTCTCTCTTTTTCTCTTAATTTAAAAAAGAAGAAGGACGAATGTATTGACACGTTTGGTAAACAGTTTTTTATTTTAGAGAAGAAAATTTACTCCATGTAAATCTCCCCCAAAATAAAAACAAGGATGGAGCAGTTTTAAAAAAAAAAAAACAACGGACTCACCTCCTCTCCCAACTGCTCCCCATCGTCCCCTCCCCCCCCCCCCTGTGCAGCGCCCCCCCCCCCCCCCACCCCCCCCTCCTGAGGAACCCCCCTTCCCGCACCTGTGCAGCCCCCTCCTACACACCCCCTCCCCCCCCCTCCTGCGCACCCCCTCCTCCCCTTCCCCCCTTTGCACAGCCCCCCGTGCGCTGCCCCCTCCTCCCCCTCCCCGCAGCCCTCTCCTCCCCCCCGCCGCCCCCTCCTACAGAACACCCCCCCCCCACCTGTGCAGCCCCCTCCTCCCCTTCCCCCACTTGCACAGCCCCCCCCCCCCCGCGCTGCCCCCATCCTCCTCCCCCCCCCCAACCTGCGCAGCCCCCTCCTGCCACCCCCCCTCCTGCGCAATCCCCTCCTCCCCTTCCCCCCTTGCACAGCCCCCCTGCGCTACCCCCTCCTCCCCCTCCCCGCAGCCCCCTCCTCCCCCCCGCCGCCCCCTCCTGCAAACCCCCCCCCCCACCTGCGCATCCCCCTCCTCCCCTTCCCCCACTTGCACAACCCCCCACCCTGCGCTGCCCCCTCCTCCCCCTCCCTACAGCCCCCTCCTTCCCACAGAAACCGCTGCCCCCTCCTCCCCCCCCCTACCCCCCCCACCCCCATTATCTTCTCTACCAAACATCCACATAAATTTTAAATTTTTTAATATTTTTACCAAACACATAACGTTAAATTTTCATAGTTTTAAATTTAAAGTTAAATTGACCACAACATAATTTTTTAGATAAAAATATTTTTTTAAAAAAAATGTTCCCAACACCCTATTATAGTTTTCAAATGGGTTGATTGGTTTTAGGTTATTAGACAGACTACACAATGCATCTTAAGAATATATCATGCAAGACTGACATTAAACATTGTAAAAATAGGTCTCAGGTAGGCCCTGAAATATGCATCGGACACAGTCGATGCATTTAATAACACTGTGTACAGTCGAAACAAGCCTAACCTGTGAAAACCCAAATTGCGACGGCCTATGTGGTCGCCTTTATGTTTGAATCGCGACGGGTTACCCCGTCGCTTTCATGAAATGCGTTTAAAATAAGAATATAAAAATCGCCAGGGAAAATTGGCTGAATCGCGACGGGAGTTCACGCCGCGAATCAGACAGGCGCTAAAAACCATGCAGCACACAGTTCCACACAGGCGGTTGACCGGTCATATAGGAAAACATGACGAAAGACTCGGACGCTTTTCACTGAATCGTAACATACCAGTACGTCACGTTCATGCAACATGAATCGCGACGTCTAGATACGTTGCGGTTTTGGATCTTGCCTGAAACCCAGAAAAAATTGTGACAGCCTTCATGATTGACCTATAACTTGCAATCCAACGACATTTAGACAAAACTCTTGACACAAAAAACGTCTAGGACAACTAGTAGAAGAAGATTCATGTTTTAGGTTTGACCCAAATCAGCCTCAATTTGCATGAAACGCATGAAGAACGTAAAAATCCTTAAACATGCGCGACTTAGGGAAAATGCTTAATACTCAAGATGTACTCAATGAAAATTAACCAAATCACTTGCACATGAAAGTAGACTCGATGCTCTACACATTTATATAGGAATTATTTAGATTTTGCTCAAGATGGCCTACCTTTTGGGTTGAAGAAGTCTCATCCTCCAGAAACGCCCTCGTTCAGACCGCTTGGAGGAGAACGCTTAATACACCCGATCTATTGAATGAAAAATAGGCAAACCAGTGCCATTAGAAGCTAGACTTGACCCTCTTTCCAGGGTATATGTCTTGCACGGTTTGGTTAAGGTTTGGCTTACCTATGGTTGACTCCAAGAAGAGCTATCTGCACAGGTTGATGCAGATGCAGTAGGGAAGAAAGCTCCAAGTTGGGGCGATTCTCTCCACATTGGGTGCTCAAGAACAGCCTCCCATGACCCCAACAATGTGTAAATTTATCCCCTAGGGTTCTATGGCATGTATATATACATCTATGGTGTTTTAGAAGTCCCATTGGGTGTAGGAAAGGAAGGGTGCGGTTTTGGCCTCCCACCTTCCATAATTTGATGATTTCACACCCCAATAGAGTGTGTGAGGCTTTAGAAGTCTCCCCCCATGGTTAAGCATGAATTTGGGTTGCCAAGAGAGCCTAATTGCCTTAGAATTTACCCTAATTACCTCTTTCTAATTTCAGCTCAATTAGAGTTACGAATTCCATGTATTTTTCTTGCTTCATTTTATTCTTGGGCCAAAGGTATTCCATTGGCCCAATTCCGATAATGGGTCATCAATACATGATGTTGGAAGTCTCTCCAAATTTGGGATCATGTTATATTTCTTTGTTAACGGTTTTTTGACTTAGTTTCCTAATTTGGATAATTAGTCACATTGTGACGTACACTTGGCCAATCGGATTTTTTGTTGCACGAATTTCTTCGTGGAATACTTAGGAATAATGTTTGGGGTTGATTTATAATTTTTACGAAATTTTCTGATGTGTTCTTGTACGTACGATAGTGGTACGTACGTTCTACCATTCCGATAATACGAAAATTTCTCTTTATTTATTTACAATTTTTAAATCACTGACTTTTTTCCCGGGGTGCTACACCATTCTGATAATGGGCTATCAATCCATGTTGTTTAAAGTCCGCCCATCATTTTTAATTTGGTTCATGATCATATTTTATACACATGATAATGGATTTTCCAACTTATTTCTTAATTACGATAATAAGTCACAATAACTCTTAAAAACTATCCCAAATGATTTTTATTGACCCAAATTTTTTGATGGATCATTAGAGAAAATTATTTGAAGTCCATCTATGATTTTTATTTAATTTTCTGACTTATCTAAGTATGTGTGATAATGATTTCCCGACTTATTCCCTGATTACGATATTCAATCGCAAAACGCCTTAAACTTGGGCCATCTGATTTTCCTTTGCACGAATTTCTTCGTGGGTCATTAGGGAGTATTATTTAGAGTTGAGCTATGATTTCTAAAAAATTTCTAATGGGTTTTTGTATGTACGTTAATGGCACGTACGTTTTTGCTATTTCAATTTTATTGTTTTCAATTTATTTCTATTTTTCCAATTACTGAATTTTCGAGGTGTTACATCCTCCCCCACTTAAAAGAATTTGGTCCCAAAATTCACATGTGTTTATGAGCTGGACTTACATAATATAATGATTGGTTGGTGATGTAATTTCAGGGTCAAATAAAAGCGAGTTAGAAAGAATACCTCTCTCATACCTCCTTCCTTGGTTTGTTCTGCAATTTATTCCCTGAGCTTGATTTCTCATTAGGGCAATCCTTAACCTTGTAGCCTTGGCTACCACAACGAAAACATTTATCCTGGAACTTCTAGCACTCCCCGGACCGATGATTTATTTTGTTGCAGTGCTGGCATCTTCCTTCAGGAGCGGAAACTATTTTCTTATTGCTCTTCTTGAACTTCTTTCCCTTGTGAGATCTGTTACTGTTGTTGGGCCATTTCTCACCGGCTGAGGGTTTGGGGTCTCCTGAGGTTGTAATTTGTTCTTTCTTATTAGCCTCGCTAATTCCTTTGTCATCCATAGACCTTTTCTTTCCATTTGTATCTTCTTCAGCAGTTCCTAAGACATCCTCTAGTAGTTGGGCACAGATAGGCTCCTCTGTTTAAGAGCAACAAACTCCGCAGCCTTCTTCTCTTGGACACGCTCCAAGAAGTATTTGGAGTTAAAGGCTTCCTTGAACTCATTCCAGGTGAATTGACCGTTCACCCTGGTTGCTTCCACTAACTTCCACCAAGAGCGGGCGTCCTTCTCTAGTTGAAATGTAGCCAATAGCAGCTTGTCTCCCGCTGCACATTGCATAACACGGAAAATTCTTTCCATCTCCTTCAGCCAGTGCTCGGCCTCATCCGGATCCATGGAACCACTGAACTTAGGCGGGTTCAAGCTCCTAAAGTTACGATGTGGCTCGCCTGCACCGCCGCGATTCCCTCCACCTTATGCAGCTTGCAGAAGCTCACGGGTAAGTTTTAGATCGTTTATTGTATGCCCCTTTTTTTAGCATGTTCAGCAGTCATCTTAGCTTGCTTAAGTTTCCTACAAAAGTAGCTTATCATTAGGACATTGATATGGAGTTTAATTCGTGTGTGTGTGATTATCTTTTAGATCTTAACCCTGGGTTCTACCCAAATCTCACATAGGTATGATAGTAGATCTAGACACATGTCATGGCAGTCCGTCCTAGAACATCCTAGACTTAATTATCCTAGTAAGGATATCCTAGGCTCTGATACCACAAAACTGTCATGCCCCGACGCGGAATATCAGAATGTGAGGCAGTTGCAAGTAAGCGAGTATAGAGCGTAGAATAGACAACAAACCATTGGACAATTAAATAATATGAAATCAAATATCTTTCATTGATAATTCAACTACTGTCTAATGCATTCTCTAATGCAGAGCCATAACATAGGGCCCAATGACTCTAATACATAGAATGGAAATAAACGACTAACTAAGACATCATCCTCGTGAGTGTACTCATTCTCCTCAGCCTCACCTGAGAACACAATGACACATAACGTAGGGTGAGCGACAACACCCAGTAGGATTTATATATCATGGTGGGGGAAACTTTACATGAATAATGTATTAAAAGCAGAGTCATTATATGAGAGAGCGAGAGAGTCAAGTAACGTAAGGGAGAGCACGATAACAGGTGATTAAAATAGCACATGTTTCCAAATATTACACAAAGCATGATGGCCATAGCATAAATAGCACAATGTATAACGATAGCACAACGAGTATAGTATAGCACTTTGATTGTCATTTAGATAGTCGAGATAGATAGCACTTGAGTGTAATGCCAAAACACTCTGGTCAATTAACTCCCGCGGGCACTAGCACTTTTAGGTGCACCTCCCAAGACCAGACCGGGCCCTTTAATATTGTCAGGCATTAGTTATATTGTTTATCTTTAAACAATTAGTCAAATGGTCAATAGAGAGTACCAAGAAATAGATGAGACTTCTAGATGAACAGACGAGATAGTAGAGAGAGTGTGAATATATGAGCGAGTAGAGTATAGATGAGAACTATAGGTCATTGCACATAAATGTCAATTAAACGGGCGATAGTAACAGTTGCACAACACGCGCGATTCGTGTTGGCAGTCAGGTGAAATTCACTAACCTTCCACCGGCCATGTTATGCACAGGTCTAGAGGTCCGATGTGATTCAAGATAAGAGAGAACTTCTAAAAGTCGTTTGGATCATATTGATCCCTAATGGTGTTATAGATGTTAGAGTACAACCAGCTCGGTCTCCATGAGGGAATCCATAGAGTACGGAGTCTTACAGAGGTCTTAACAAAAAGTCCCTTGTCTACCAGAACGAAATGTCCAATAGAGAGGTTCCAACTTATCAAGAGAGTAGTGTGTAGAGAGAACGAGTTGCTCGACATTTTAGAGGAATTCTAGAATAGTGGAGCAGCAGTAACGGTATTCCAAATCCACGTAAGAAAACGGAACCAATGTTATTATTATCATGGGTGAATAAGGTGTAATTATTGAAGTAAATTACCAGATAATTTATTCAAGTATTTTCTGCATAGTTTCATGGCAAGGATATATATATTTGGTGTGTGCATGTGAGCGAAATCATAGAACATGGAATGATCATGCACATTAACTTTTAAATTAAAGAAATTATGTGACATATATCCAAATTTAATAACATGAATGTTTACTGTTCATTACACAGTTTTACAGGGTATACATATGCTTAACAAGCCTAAATAATCATTTAAATAACACAATAATCGTTGCTGGAATAATACAGGTAAATCGCGACGGGTATGATGGTCGTGTTTAACAGACGGTCAGAAATGAGACGACGAGGACCATCACGTTCATGCAAACCCTAACTATTCAAAAGGTGCGATTCCCCAGAGGCGGGAAGCAATAGTAAAACGCGACGACCTTGGTGGTCGCATTTCAGAAGTCTGCTGATAGTCAACGGGCGCACAGTTTGATGCACGGTAAGAAGAAAACTCTAGCCAAATCGTGACAACCTGGTCGGTCGCCTTTAAAGTAAATGCGACGGGCATGTCCGACGCGATACCTGTCGATTGAAACGCGACGTCTGGATAGGTCGTGATTCAACGTTCAACCCGAAAACAGCGAAATCATGCAGCAATCTTCATGCAATGCTTATAACTCACGACCTAGGGCTCTTGGGACAAAGTGGTGAACATGAAACTTGTTGGGGACATCAATTAGAAGAGATCTATGCCTTTGGACCGAATCAATTTGGTCTCATTAGGCATGCAAACTAGCATGAACAAGAGACAATGCAGAGTAACATGCTCATGGGAAAACGCTTATAACTTGATGGATACATGATGAAAATTAGGCAAATCACTTGCGTATGAAACTAGACAAGATGCACTACAAGATGGTATGAGTTTAGTTCTTCTTTACCCTGAGAATACCTACCTTTGTGAAGATCTAAGACCGGGTTGTGCACAAGTCGCAGCAGAGCACGGTTGAGGAAAAAGCTCCATTCTCCAGCCGTTCTCCTCTGCTCCTGGTGCCCTAGGTTAGCCTCCCACGACCCCAACACGTTGTTGAACCTTCCCCTTTAGTCATAGGATGAATACTTATATGTCTAGGGTTTATTTCAAGTCCTAACATAACTAGGAAAGATGGGGTGCGGCCATGGCTGGTTCCCTTCCTTGTTTTGGAGATCTCTCCTCCTAATTGGAGTAGAATCACCATTAGAAGGTTCCCAGCAAGGCTGGTCACGAATTTGATTACCTTTCATGGATAATTTCATGGTTTAAATCTCTAATTTACCCTTTCCTATTTTCTATACAATTATGGCCACGAATTTCTTGGGTATTTTCCTCTCATTCCATAATGTAACTCCTAGCTTGGCCCAATAACCTTAAGGTGAGCTAATATAACAAGCCCATTAGTTCTTATTGTTTATTGAGTGTTGTTTAACCCATTTCCTTTAAATTTTTATTATTTATTTATTTTAAAAATATCGGGTTGCTATAGGTTTAATCTCATTTGTTGATCTCAGTCAACATCGACTACCAACCATCAATTTCTGAATATCTATCAAAAATATCTCTTATAAACACTCTTAGCTTTCTTTATTTCCACCTCTCACCATTTACAAACCCTTGAAAACTTTGTCGCTTTGTTGCTTCCTGCGCTCGTTCTGGACTGTGAAGATTTCCTTCTAATTTTATCTTCCCCTCTCCAAAATCCTGAAAAGGTAGGATATTTACTATGATTTCGGGCATGTCATCACTCCTTTCTTGATCCTCGAAGTCATTCCTATCGATGTCCTTTCTAGATTTCTTCATTTAGGGCTTTGGATGCCTCCTCCTTCACTTTCAATCAGTTCAGAAGATTCTATGGAACCAAGGCATCAGTTTGTGCCGAAAAATCTATAGATTTCTCTTAGTTAAGTGGAAGGTTAGTAGAAGTTGTAGAGATTATTGAAACCATAGGATGGAAAAGATATGTTCAATAAAAAAGCTAATATACGAAGACCTAGTCAGGGCTTTTTATGTTAGTCTGAAGGTAAGAAAGGATGGAATACTAGAAGCCAGTCTAAAAGGCAAGAAGATTAAGGTTTCTGAGGATATTTTGGTAGAAGTCTTGGAATGTCCCAAGAAGGGCCACAGGGCCAGTGATGTAGTCACCTTGGAAAGACAGAGATTGGGCATCATTAGAACCAAGGGGGATGTCATAAATTAAACACATTGTTGATGTAACACCCCTCTTCTTTGGTCAACCACCCTCTGTTGAGGGTAGAGACAAGTCAGGCCATCACCTTCTGAAGGTGATGTCATGGATATCGTGTTCTAGTTGAGAACGCGATGGCTACATTGTCACATTCACCTTCTGATAGTTCTGACCGTTGCATGCCCATTTTGTCATCTTAATTTCAAGATAGTTGGGACACGTGTCGGGGTGCATGTAACTTGAAGGCGACATGCCAGGCGTCGCGTTCATGGTGGCAGTCCTGCGAGGGCAACATGTGGCGGGTCAAATTTTCGGGTTTGACCAGACCTTTGGGGTTACGACAGCTTGGTGGTCGAGTTCTAAAACCCGAGCTTTATATAAGTTGTGCCATTAGAACAGTCTTCTTCTTCCCCTTTTCTCTATCTTCCCCTCCTTCCTCTAACCCCTCTATGTGAAACCTCCTCGTGGGAAGGTTCTTGAGGGTATTCTTGGTAATGGGTGTGGCGTATCCGGCCATGGATTCTTCGGTGTGGTGTTCCCTCTAGCATGGCAGCTTGCTCTTCGACGAGTGACTTCTTCTCCGACGTATAGGAGGCCCAACGTTGCTCGTGGACTGCGTGAACGTGGAGCTTGAAGCGAGGAGACCAATGGGTTGGCTCTTCATCTTGAGGAAGGGACCCTCAACTTTCCCCCTAGTTCTAGCATGCTAGGATCTTCTCTCCCCTTCTCCAAGTCTTGTAAAATCCATGCTAAGTGTGTGCATGCATGTTTAGTTTTCTTGAGCTTGAATGGGGTGGGGGTTTGAGTGTTCTAATATATGTGCATGTGAGGTTTCATGAGTGTAGATCCTTCACATTGACATGCATGGGTGTAGATGAGGGTGGTTTGTACCCCTAGCTTGTGTATTGGTTGTTCTCCATGCTCCCCTTCCTCTGTACACATCGGAGTTGCCATTTTAGGGTGTTTTTGGAGGTCTTGGGTAGGCACCCAAACCACTTCTGTGGTTGTGACAAGGTCCTTGTCATGACCCAGAACTCGACGTTACCCCCATCGCCTTCTGGTTTGGTAGCGACACCCTCCCTATCGCGTTATGGTTGCAACAGGGGGTGCGTCACCTTCTAACCCAGGTCACGATAGGTAAGGGGTCTCATTCTGGTTGCGACCACCATTGCATCGCCTCCTCTGAGAAAGCGACAATGACCCTATCATCTTCTCAGACAGAGAGTGATATGTGTCCTGTTCGGAGCCCGTTCCACTACATCTCTATTTCTTGGCACTTGTGTTGTTCCTAGCACGGTCCTACACTAGTCGTTCGCCCGGTGCTTGGCACTACAGGGCTTGTCTTGTTAGAGGTTGCTACCGTTACGTTGGACCCCCCGTCCTTGCGCACCGGTTGAGGGAGTTCTCTAGGCGGCAGGTGTGCTCGAGTCATGGACTCTGGTTGCTGAGGGGAAAACTGTGGTGACATCGACGTAGAGTCATTTGCAGAGCTCTCTTGGTTGGTCTGGGACGCCGAGGTGGTTTTGTTGTTCTTCCAGCACATATCAACTAGTCCTTCTCACTGTCTCACTCTACATGGTACCATCTAGAGGGACCAAGTGTGGGACCGTAGTCTTGCAAGACTACGACAGTTATGTGGTTACTTTTAGTTCCGTGGTCTCACTCCGATGGGAGGTGGCAAACTCAGACTGGTGGTCGAGGGTAACAGGCATGGCACTCCTGACCGGTTGACTAGTGGTAGTTGTTCTCCATGGTTAGTGTCTTTATCCACACAGTTTCCCTTTGTCTGTGTTTGCAGTCTTGGGGTTCGTCCCTGTGCCGTAGTTACACGAGTTTCCGGTCCCAACGTGTTTAGAATGATGGCCATGAAGTTTTACTTTCAGCTTCCACACTTACTCTGTTAGTAGAATAGATTATCCTACTTTTTTTATAAAAAAAACATATATCTATGCTGCTTATTAGAACCAGTGGGAGATTGGTAGTCCCTACTAGGCTTTTTCGTGAAGCTCGTTCCCTCCCTTTTAGGTGAGACTTCACAACAGCACCTTCCGCGACGAGCAGAGGAGACAGTGCCGTAGTAGATGACATCTTCCTTGAGCAGTGTTCCCCTTTGTGCTTCTTGGCTTTTCACCCTTAGGGTATGCCTCTAAGGAATTTGTTATCCTCTCTTTTAGCACTTGTACTTTGTCATTTGGGACTGTACTAAACTCATACTTTGTGGTGGACACATTCTTTCACTTGCTAGTACTTTTTAGTTATTGTCATCATTTACTTCCTTTACATATCTTGTTAGACTGGTCTGTTAGCCCTTCCGAGTCTTCAGACCTGTGGGCAGCAGTACTGGTGGTCAGATTCTCGGTGGGAGCTAGGGGTCCGGGCATTGGGGCCATTACAGTTCATCAACCAGTTGACTGCAGAGAAGTGATTGCTGCATGCTATCATCACAAATATTGTAACTTCAAGGGTAGGAACACATTCATCCATCTCCTCTGGGATGGGAATCTATTGTTTTGGGCCATCTAGAGGCATCTCGTGAATCTAGCTTCATGATCATAGACAGGATGATTGGGTCCATGAACTTAAATGAGTCATTGCTGCATGGACCTCTGTTGGCACTCCTATTCAAAAGGAAAAGTGTAGATTTGAGCAATGAATTGTTACACAGATGAAGGAAAGCATTAGACTGTCCATACTAAGGAGAAGCCATTATACCTTAGTGGACAAATCCCAAAATATTTGGACTAAGGATTTTGTACCAGATTGCTCCCATGAAGTGTTTGTTGATGTTGAAGTGAATGTTCCATCAGTTGCTCCAGCAACTGAAGTTGAAACAGAAGATGCCGCACCCCCAGCACTAGTAGAGCAGGAACAACTTCCTGAAGAGACAATTGATCAAGTCATTAGTGATATTAAGGGCAAACCAATCATAGAAGATGTGCTCAAAGAATAGATTGGCATCCCCACTGATGAAACTTTTGAAGAGTAGCCTTCTCATCACTTCACTCCTCCACCTGTTGAACCTTCTAGACATACTCAACAACCATGGACTGAGGAAGAGACTAGTGGAGGCAAATCAATTGATGATGTTTATAATTTGTTACTAAAGAAACAAGAGATGCTTAGCATCATCCAGATGCAATTCCATCAAACTGATGTGAGGTTGACTTAATGTCTGATGAGATGCAACAATTGAAAGATATGTTCTTTCAGTTTATTGCAGTCAGATAAAGGGCAACACTCAAAGTTAAACAACAGCAACAGAGCAACCAGCAGCAGAACCAGTAGCTACAGTAGAACCAATAGCAGCAACAAAATAGAAAGTAGCAGCACAACCGACAAACCAACCACCAATAGTAGTAGTTGAACAAGAGAAAGCAACACAAGAAGGGAAGGCTGACTCTCCTCAAGGAACTCTTACTCAGGTATTTAAGCACAAATTTAAAAAAAAAATAGTGGTAAAATCCAGATCCAAAGTATCTCCTTCTAAACCTTCTTCTATTCCTTCAGCACACTAAGAGACCACAACACCTACTCCTACACCAACTCCACAACCTCAACCAGAAATTTCTCAGGCTACACCTACTCCTCAACCACAACCTAGCACTACAGCTCTCTCATCTCAATCTACCATAAAGCTAGAACAATTTGATGAGCCTATCTCCTCCAAACTAGTAGGAAAACAACATGTAGAACCTACGTCCTCCCGTGATGAATCCTAAAACAAAAATTATGATCTAGACACCTAACCATAAATTCAATTCTATCCACCTACATTTTTCTTATCTCTTCCTATAACCTTTGAGCCTAATCCAGACTGGAATGCACCACTTATTGATAAGCTGGCACTAAGAGAAGAGATCCAAAGTCAGCTTGGCAGAAACAGAAAAGAATTGTCAGAGAAAGAGAGTTTCCTCCCTTCTGGCATGCATTCATTCATCATTCAAAGAGATACATTGATTTGTTTGAAGAATTTTTGAAGATAAAAGTATTCCTGGAAGTTCATGATATGTCTAGTTATAAGATTGAAGCTTTTCTTCCTATTTTACTGAGAAATAAGGAAATTCCTATAGTAACCATAAATGCTATCATTAATGCCAATCTTAGTACGTCTACTGAAGAATTTCTTAGGGCTTATTCAGGAGAAGCACCAAAGTTCAGACAAGCAATCAAGGATAGACCAATACCCCTCAGTGTTCAAAGTCATTTAAATTTAAGATTTTCTTACCTGTTTAGTAATCTCTCACTCAAGAAGAATCAAGATATCTTCAATAGAAAGAGAACATTCAATGAAGAAAGATTTAAGTTGAATCTATCAAATGTCAGCATGGGTCAATGGTTCATGATACTCAAGGGGAAGAGGTCTATCACTCTATCTATGACCATTGGTTTGCCCTCAAATTTGTACCCAAGTCTGGTAGGAGCAATATCACTCCTAAGAAAGTTTGCCAGAGTTGTCTTCAACAGACACAATAGATTGGCAGTCAAATAACAAATTAAACATGGCAAACATCTCGCCTTTCATAGGTTTTCTCTGCTTCAAACCACCAAGACTAAACAATATCTCCGTTAGTTTCAAGATGGCTTTGCAGAATCTGATAAACTAATCTAAACAAATCCATTGACCTGAAGTGGGTGAAAATATATCAAGTGTACTACAAGACAAAGGTAGATGCATATGCCAAGGGGCTGCATTGGGACATCACAGTTTATGAATTTCTAAATAAGGCAGCTCACAAAAAGTTCAACCCTCTGAGGTAGACCATGCCAAATGGAGATTACCATGAGAAGCCAAATTGGTATCATTTCCGGCACATTAACTCTTACAGAAAGCTTCCCTTCATTGAATCATCGTACAACATTGACAACTCTCTCTTCGCCAACAACTTCGAAGCTAATGAAAAGAACCTCTGGGATCTTTTGTAACCCTTCCTTGATCAAATCCTTCCTTCCTTGTATCTTCCTAGATATTCTTGAATCCAAGCTTCCCTTCATTGTATCTTCCACACTCAGCTTCAATATATTTCTAGTGTTTTCTTCAGATCCAACATCTCTCTCTCTCTCTCTCTCTCTCTCTCTCTCTCTCTCTCTCTCTCTCTCTCTCTCTCTCTCTCTCTCTCTCTCTCTCTCTCTCTCTTATGCTAATCAATTGGGGAGAAAATCAAGAAAATTTAAGTCATTGAAATTATACAGATCTAACAATATATATATGTAGGAGATGATATTTTAAGGGAATCTATCAAATAAGGGGAAGATATATTATGATCATAAATTCAAGGGAGCAACAAGTATTCTATTACATATCTACATATATTATTTTCTTATAAATCTATAATGAATTTGTTTGATTAAAATGCCATATCATTCTAAATAAATGTGATTTTGTCATTAATAAAAAGGTGGAGAATTATTGAGCATTTTGTGTGCATATCTAAGTAAAACATTTATTACTATTTTGATTATGGCAAAATCATATTCCAATATTATTCAATTACCAAATTCATCCTATTAAGCATTAAAAGAATTGCATGTAATCAAATAATTCATATATATGTCAAAGGCATATTACTATTGTGTATAAGTGTTGACTTGGAACTCTAACAGAATGTCAACTTTTGATTCCCTAAGAAGATATGTGTTGACACATGATGACCACATATCAACACTTGAAGGCACATGTCGACGCATGATAACCACATGTCTACTTGTGTTGTCTTCCTTATGAAGGTATGTCAACCTATGACAACCTTGTGTCAACACATGTGTTCTATATGTTGACATATGATGACCACATATGGACTTGTGTTGTCTTCCTTCTAAAGGTGTGTCGACATGTGACAACCTTGTGTCAACACATGTGTTCTATCTATCGACACATGCTTGTCTATCTATCAACACATGATTTACTTCAAACAAATAATTTTTTCTAAGTCCACATCGAATGCAGTATATATATCATGGGCAGTCAAAGTGCGACATCGATTGGTGAACAAATCTCAACAGTCAAAGTCCAACTCTAACTCCTGGCCAGTCAAAGTGCAACATCAATTGGTGAACAAGTCTCAGCAGTCAAAGTCCAACTCCGACTCATGTCCAATCATAGTGTGACATTGATTAATGAACAAATCTCACTAGTCGAAATCCCACTTCGACACATGACCAGTCAAAGTGTTAGTCGAAGTTATAAATAATCGATTACTGAAGAGTTTCATACCGATTAATGAAGAGTTTTCATTCTGATTAATGAAGAGTTTCATTTTGATTATTGTTTTTCTAACTCCCATGTCTTTTCAACCGAAGTTTAACTTCCACTACTTTAAATTCTTAGGAGTCGAAGTTCAAGTTATTATTATTATATTTGTTCATTCCATACTCTTTTTCTCCACACTTCAGTTTATTATTTTAAAAAGAACATACATTGAGTTGTTTTATTCTAAGATATTTATAGACAATTGTGTGATTTAAAAGATACCTGCCAATATCTTTCAAACTGACAAAGATTTCCATGTTTTAAGGAAAAGTCATCCATAGTTCCATTGCGCGCTGAGCATGATGTCCATTTCACTTTAAATGTCTACCTACACTTAGGGGTGCAAACGAGCCAATACGTTCGACAATCAACTCGTATGCTCAACTCGAATGTGTTCATGAACAGCTCATTAAGATAATAGATATTATGCTCGTTAAAATAATCGATAAGCTACTTGTTAATATATTTGAACAAATACTCATCAATATACTTGAACAAAATAAATATGAGAATATAATATAATATATATATATATTTACAGAATTATTATTGAAATATAAAATATTTATATGGATTTAAATGCAAAAGATTAAATGTGAGGGGATACACAAATCATGCAAATAAGATATATATAAAAAAATTCTGATTTTAATAAATCATAAGAAAAAGGCATATATATTAAATTGGGTTTCTTAAGGTCTCTCAGCACAGCAAGAGCATCTTCTTCCTCGTGATGGCCCTGTGCAGTTGCTCGGCCAAGGCCAGTCCGGCGCAGCCAATAAGCCCAGCCTCGGTCACCGGAGTCTCCGGCAATGATGATGAAACCTCCCCCGTTGCTTGACGGAGCTCCTGGTGGAACTCCCCACTGGTGTGAAACACCCACCCCCTGTGCAACAGCCCTTGTGCGGAACACCAATGCGCAGCGGCCCTCCCCGACGGTGCTGGACAGTCCGAAGTGCTCGTCGTGGTGTCCACCGTCCTCCTCACCCGCCGCCCATGCCTCCCACCCATGCACCTGCCTCTCGACCTTGGCAACCTGCGTTCTCCATTAATCCCATATTGTAAATGGAAAGAAAGTTGGTGGGGTTAGCTTTTATAAAAGGGCCCCCTCATCCCCCTTTTTAGAGAACATTTTTTTTAGCTTTTAAATCGGGCTGAAAGTGGAGCTTGTTATTTGAACAATTTGTTGTAAAAAATATTAGATAATATTAAATGATTTGGGTACGAGTTTGAGCTTGGTTTGAGCATGAGCTCGAGTTTGTTTGTGTAAACAAGCAGTTACTGAGCCGAGTCGAGTTGTCTAAAAATTAATCGAGCTTAGTTCGAATAGAAATTTAATTACTCAATCAAGTATCGAGCCGAGTTCGATCTCGATTTTAAGTGATCGAGTCAAGTTCGAGCAGACTCTTACGTGGCTCGACTCGGATCGTTTATAGTTCTACCTACTCTTGTATACTTTAAGGACATGTACTTTCTCTCTGGGATAAAAATGAGTCTTTTAAAAGTATTACCTTTTATTCCTATTGTCTAATATATTATTTGCCACCATTCTATCAGTAGAAAAGAGAAAGGTTCTTTCATGGGTATGGTGTATGTAGGCATTAAATGCAACTAGCAACAAAAGCATGCAGGCTATCCAGAATAGCAACCAAGATGTTTGTTAGACAGAAGACTTGTAAATGTTACTCTCAAGTCGTCATCTCAAGACCAAATGTTCACATTTCAAATGGTTATATTCAAATGGATAGCTAAAGTCTTTCAAGGTTATATAAGGGAGTCGAAGCTTGTGGAGCAAAATAATGAGTTATATAGAGACATATAGAGATAGATGCAAAAATTAAAAAAACAAATCCATAAAAAAATACAAGTATCTGTTCAAAGAATTCAAGCATTCATGCCTTCAAAAGATCTATAGCAGTATGTGGACTATAATCCTTAGATCATCCACCTAGTCCACTTAGATCCAGAAAGAGAAGAGTGCATTCATTCCTTATTCTTGTATATCTCTCTTTCTGTCTGCGCTTGCTCATTCTTTGAGCAACACCTGTTGTGCAACCATTAGTGTTTGTAAACCGTAGAGGGTTTGTAACGACCCGACCTCCCAGACCCTCCCCCAGGGACCCCGAAGTTTGTTGCCACCCACGGACCCGAAGACCCAGAAGGGTTAGAAGAAATAGCTGAGATATGTATTGAATTTAAATAACTATAAAAAGATATACAATATACAAAAGTTTGTACAACATGTCCCAAATAAAAGCACAGGTACAAGAAGAAAGGTGCAGTCCTTAAGGGGCATACCCCGAGAACTTGCAAAGCACAACTCTCAATGCACTCAGGTACAAGAGCTCACAACACTCGCTCTCACTGCTGCTGACAGCACACGACACCACGACCGCCTCCGCAACCTGTCCGACACCGAGCTCCCGTGACGACAAGCCCCTAGCTGAAGAGAGTAGGGGTGAGCCTCGCGAACAAGGCCCAGTGGGGATTACCAGTCCCTCACCAGCCAGAGTAGCAGGAACTCTGAAAATAGGAAAACTACACTAGAAAGCTGTAAAGCGAGGAACACCTACAACATGATACTACAAAGCAGCGGAACAGAACAATGCAATGCCACAACCACCAACCAAGGCCGTGACCATCACACGACTCCCGCAGAAACCAATGAAGTCGGGCACCAAGTGGAAACAACCCTCGGCGCACTCGTCGAGACCACAGAACAACCAAGTGAGAATGACATCTCACCACAAGCACAGCCACCTCAGACCTTCACAAGGTCGAGGGCTGACAAGCAGAACCACCCCGGACCCCCAGACACACCACGAGGTTGGGAAACCACACACATCGGTGCCACCACAGATTGGCACCAAAGAATGGGACTACGAAACCGAGAGAACACCAAAATAGAAACCACCAGAAGCATAGGCCAACAAGTCCAGACCAATGATGCCCGTGGAAACTAGGCACGGCCAGGCTACAACCACAGTGCAGGCTAGGGCAACGAGATAACACTTGGAAACGTCATGAGGAAAACACCGTCACAACAACAGCAACCAAACCACCGTCACTGGCAACCAAGAGGAGCACCAGCCACTCCTTCTGCTCGCCAGCCTGGCTCCTGCCTCTAACCTCCCCAGAAGAGCGAGACAGAGCCGCCACAAAACAACACAAGAACATGCGCACCACCGTAGTCTGGCCAAGCTGCGACCCATGCCTAGCACCACAACGTGCTATGGAACCAACGCAGAGAGAGGCAGTGAGACAAAGGACTAACTGGCTTGCGGCGGGAAGAACTCCGAAGGTCCTCGGCGTCCCAGACCAACCAAGAGAGCTCTACAAACGACTCAACTCTGCTGTCCAAACCTCGTTTTCCCCTCGGCTCCAGAGTCCGCCAACTCGGCTACCAATTCTAGCACGCTCATAGCCCAGACGCTCCCTCAAAGGCTCCCAAGGATGACAACCTCTGAACCGGACAAGCCCTCAAGTGCCAAGCACTAGGCGAACAGGCGGGGCAAGCACAACAAAAACCACGCCGAACTGTTGGCTTGTAACCTACGACCTACGATAAGCCCAGCAAGCACGAGGCACGCACAAACCCTCGAAAGGGCCATCATCCAACTAAGGCACGCACGAGCAAGCCAGAACCTCAAAACACCACCAGTCAGTATGGAAAACATTGCACTGCTAATAATCGATTGGCTGTCAGATAATCGATTATTAGACAGACATGAGCCTTCTGGCACCCCTGCTAGGACACGGCCACGAAGGTGTCACCTTTAGTAACTGAATGCAGCGAGGCAACCTACCATGTTCCCCACCTGAAGGTCCTAAGGGCAAGCCTATTCTGGGGCACATGCTGACACGCTAACTGGGGCCACGGATACACCCGAGGCAACACAAGTACTGTCGCATCCCCCCTGACCGTCGTGATACCATCGCGACAGGAAGGGCACCATGACAGCAACCCTGTTGCGACGGGAAAACACGTCGTGACAGGGATCCTTATCGTGACGGGGCAACGTGTCGTGACAAGGTTGCATCCGACCGGGCTGACGCCTCTTCTGGTGTCGCAACACGCACCGCGGTCACAACAGCAGTAGAGAGACGCGTCGCGACACTAGCAGAGAGATAGACCCACGGGATGATCCATCTCGGGGCCACACCACACGGAGGAGGGGAGCATGGAAAAGTAGGAAATTCTATCTACAAACCACGAGGGTCTCCCAATCCACCCAGATCAAGAAGGGCATAAGAAATCCCTACCTTTCAAGAAGAAACGAACCCATAAGGGCCCTTCACATCGGATTGGCCACCTCCTCCTTGCTCCACGCGAGCTCTACGACACCGGGAACATGAGCACGACCCTCCTCCTCGCCTGAAACGCATAAAGGGGAGAGAGGGAGGCGGAGCACCGCCAGAGGGGAAGGAGGAAAGGGAGAAGGGGTCGCCGGCCACGGCCTTAAGCGTTTGGCACCCAAGTCATGACAGACCGCCCCATCACGTTAAGGATCTTAACACAATTGGTCAACGCACTGCGACAAGAACGCGTCCCCCAGGGATGTCGCGACAACGCGACAAGTCGTACTGACATGCCTGCCACCCTAACAGCTGCCAGATGACAAAAGGCACGGAACACTGTCGCGACCCGTTGACTAGGCGTGAAAAGAACGCGGCACACAGGCTGGTCGTAACAAGGATGACTGTCGCATCGGACACCCACGACGCGACACTAACGCATCGCCCAGCCCGGACGCGTTAGTGGCCGGTCATCCAAGACACTAGACGGAAAGCCGAGAAGCTAGGTATTACATTCTACCACCCTTAAAACAATTTCGTCCTCGAAATTTAGGGCACGCCCAAAAGATCCCGAGGAACGAAACAAAGTACAGGGAGCAAATGTAACACCAGTCCGAATAAGCCACTAAGTCTCAACACGACTTCCTCGTGGCAACAACCGCATCGCCGAACGCACGCGGAGCATAAGAAGCACAGGTGCAAAGAGCCACTAAGTCTCACCATGACCTCCTCGTGGCAACAACCACACCGACAAACATGCACAAAGCACACGAAGTTAGAAAACCAACGGCTCACACAACGAGCCCCAAACATACAGGGAGCATGCCACTAAAAACCCAACGGCTTACTCCAGCCACACGCGAGGCGTCCCAATGGAACGACAACCCCACAGTTGTCGAGCAACGCCAAAACTGACTTGAATAACATAAATGCCAGCTGAAAACTGCACGGATGCAGCCACCAACAGACCCCACTATTAGGACCAACCGACCAGCAACCCACTTTGTCGCCAGTAAAACCCGACAAAGGATGCAGTTGCCGACAGCAACACGAGAAACGCTGGTCAACAACCCACTCCATCGCCAGCAAAACTCGACAGAGCACACAGTTGCTGACAGCAACCCGAAAAAATGCCTGAGGGTCAAGCACAACACTCAGGGGAACAGCCTCACGTTACTAGCAGCATGTAACAGCCCATTTCCACCTGGTACGGTTATACCAACCCACATCGGATGAGAGCAAGTCTCTATAGGGGAGAAAACCCCAACGATAGTCACATGGGCTGAGATATACACAAATAGAAAGAAATATTGCAGCGGAAATTAAATAACTCTTATTCCATCAACTTTTTATAATCCACATACCACAGTCTATATAGTCTAAGAAAGAAATGACATAACATAACATCCACTAAACATACAACCAGTTCCAAGTACATATAACCAAAGTCCAAATTACAAATACATCACATACTAAGAATAACTTTAATCTTCAATCTACTCTTCACGCTCCACGTCGAATCTTGCTAACTCCTCGGCTTCTAAATCCCCTGAAATGTTTAACAAGGGTGAGTCTACATAATAGACTCAGCAAGCAACTTAAAATTTCAAACCATGTACTTACCACACATGCTTTCTAACAATTTAACACGTTACTAGCTTTCACATTATCATTTAACTAATTGCAATTTAACAATTAAACTAACACATGCCCATGCTTTAACTTGGATAATGTAAACATGGAATCTATTAAACAAATCTATGCTAACTCATGTATAACAAGAATTCTAAACATGGTCATTTATAACATGGAATCACTAACATGAGAACATTCATAAAATCACATGCTTTCATTTCTTATTTTCATATAACACTCAGACATGGCTTATATTCAATTTATAACATGATACTAAACACATGTTCATCAAGTAATTACTATCTCATGGGCATAATTAACAAATTCTACACATGGTACTAAACATGATATCACAATTAACAAAATTTACATTAACACATGCATTATTTTCTCATGTCATGAACATATGCACTTTTACCTTGGCTTTCACATGCATTTATTCCCACATTATCATTCACTTTCACTTACACATGATTTCACATAATTTTCACTTTGCACATTCACATATCACATGTCACATCACTTGCACTTACAACGTGCCACGTTCACATGTCACTTTACACATTATTCACATATCCACTTTTACACATTGCCAAGACATAGCCAAACCACCACTAGAAAGATCACATAACACATACACATACTTAATCACCAGGCAAAGTGACCAAGTCTTGGTTACTGTGTAGAACCGGGGGAAGCCCTCCCCACCATTACCAATGGAACTTGTCCACCTCCAGGATTTCAGACGACCCGTTGCCCCGGGTATCACATAACACATTTGAGCTTTCTCATAGGGGCACTACTATAGTACAGCTCCATGCAATCTATGGTGGCAGTGTCTCATTGGCACAATTCATATCTTTTCACATTAACACGTTTTTCACACACACATGCCACATGTTCTCTCACTTTCCATGCACTGTTAGAATGTGGAGCCCGAACTCTGAAGCAGATCTCCATAAGAGGTCAGGTCCCCGGAAGCTAAATTTTGAATAAGTGTTGCAGGCGGACTCAGCATTCGACTGCCACAGCCGAAGTCAGAAATGAAGCAGTCGATTGAATGATTCGACTCATACAGTCGAATGTCAGATGTGAATGATTCGACTCATGCAGTCGAATGTCAACATGAAGGATTCGACTCATGCAGTCGAATGTCAGATGTGAATGATTCGACTCATGTATTCGAATGTCAACATGAAGGATTCGACTCATGCAGTCGAATGTCAGACATGAAGGATTCGACTCATGCAGTCGAATGTCAAACATGAAGGTTTCGACTCATGCAGTCGAATGTCAAATATTGAATCATTCGACTCCCTCTTACCAGGATAGGACTTTGCAGTTCTGAGGCGATTCAGAGGCAGGACCCTTTTGCCCTTGTGTGTCTTGATTGTGGCGCCCTTTCCTCCTAGTATATAAAGGGGGGTTTTGTCCTCTTTGAGGTGTGTGTATTTCTTGCAGAAGAAGTATTGAAAGCTGCTGTGGCCGTGGACGTAGGAAGGCTCCTTGCCTCCAAACCACGTAAAATCTGGTGTTCCTGTGTTCTTCTTCCTACCTCCTCCTATCTCTCTCTGGTATCTACGTGTGGGTAGTGTGAGAGAGAGTTGTTGCTGATCAAAGTGTTGCCTCCCAACATGCGATGCACACATATTTCATGAAACATATACTTATCACTTCCAAATTCTCATATTAACCATAAATAGCAATTAACAAAACCTAATCATGATGCTAATCACATTTTTAAACATAATTGAGACTTGATATTATAACATGGTATAGAAAGCTTCAGAAATTCATAACTACTTACACAGTGATCAGAACATGCTCAAATTTTAACCACAGGGTAAATATACTTACAGAACATATCAGTAACTTTTCATAATTTTTGGAATAGTACATCTATTTTTAATATTTAACAGAGATCTTATGCAATTTAACAAGATCATTCCGTTTAAACATGGTAGACAGTGAACTAACAATTTTCTAACAGTCTGAGAAACCATGCATACGTCGTACTGACGTTCGTGGGAAGAAATTTCTTAAGATGACAACATCATCATACATATTATTCAGAATTTCGATCTAACACAACCAAGCTTGTTACTCATAACAGAAGAAATTCATAATAAAAATATCATAAAACTGTATCAGGATTCATGGTTTGATCTACTGAAACATATCGATATAAGCAAATTTTCAAAAGATGTGCATATCACTTTTTCCCAAAAAATCGCATCCCATGAAAACAACATTGTTCTGGAAGAACCAGATGAAAATTGACGTCCAGGGGGATTGGGACGCCAACAGGGGTTAACGCAGGACGACTACCGTGGACCAGGAACTGGCGGCAATGTTGTTGCCATCAACTCCTATCTGCAGAAGATTCCACGACACAGAACAAGGATTTTGGGGAGTTCCAAGGCCATGAAATTAAAATAGTAAAATTTGTTAAAACCCTAAAGGACATCTAATGGAAGAAACCCTAAGTTACTTGCCTCTAAAAATTCTCAACGAGAGAATTTTGTCGATGAATCGCCCTTTTTGCCCCAAAGAGGTAACCTTCTAACAGATGAAATCTCCAATCTAGAGCACGATCTGGCTCGGTCTCCTCATCAAGAGTCTTTTCCTCTTAGGTTGTAGAAGCTTTGTCTTCACAGCATCATTTTCGAACAACCAGCGATTCGGCTGATCTACCCTCTCAAACTCTCCCTTTTTCTCTCCCCGGAACCCAAATAACCCAAGAATAAAAAGTCCTCTCTTTGGAGAGATGACCCAATTATATAGGTAATAGGAGTGGTAGTCAGCCTAGGAGTTAAGAAACATGACCGTTGGGATGTTTCCCAATCCGACTCCCAGAGAAATAGGGACGGTTTCAGATCTGGAATCATAAACGCATCTGGAGAAATAAACGTCCAGCTTACTGTCGTTAACCCAAAGTCAACGTCAATCGATGTTGACGTCGATATCTTCCGGTCATACAGTAAACGGCACAAAGCTTGCCATCTACTCACCCTTAACGTCAAGAGATGTTGACGTTAAGAAGAATTTCAGTAGAAACTTAAAAATAAAATAACAGAAAATTTCACAGAAAATCGGGGGCCCTACACAGCAGCTAGCATCGGTCACCAGCCCAACCGAGAAGCCACGCGAGCGACAAGAACCAGAGCAACATCACGCTTATGGAGAATTCGCAACACATGGAATGACGTTCATTGTCACCACTAGGTCTCACCCAGACCTTCCTCGTGGTTCGACAAGGACACCAAAGGCACGCGGAGAAACCTCAACACGCAAAAACAGCATCCACTGTCACTACTAGGTCTCACCTAGACCTTCCTCGTGGTCCGACAAGGACACCAAACGCACGCGGAGAAATCTCAACACGCGAAAACGGCATCCACTGTCACCATTAGGTCTCATCCAGACCTTCCTCGTGGTCCAACAGGGACACCAAATGCATGCGGAGCTACAACACTGGGAAACTGCACGCTCCACAACGTGACACATCTCGACGGAAGCACGAAAGACATCTGAGGTTAAGTCAAAACCGAGCACCTCACAGCGTCGACAAACCACGTGGTCGAGTACTAGAGAGCCAATAGGTCTCACTGTCACAAGAAGAACTGACAGGAGACTCCACCATCGGCTTCCAGACTCACCAACACCACGCATATCCGAAGACCCAACAAGAGTTGGCAGCACACCCGCCACGCGCACACAGGGCACGGCGCGGGCACCAACATGCCAACCACCAGAAAGGAGGGCAACCACATGGAAACTAAAACAACTACAGAGGTCAAGAACAACACGTCGACCTCAGAGGGGCCCAAACCGAAGCAGGGTACCCCAACCAAACACACTCGCTCTGAAGGCGAGAGGGAAGACCCAGACATAGGCCACGACCAAAGCCTGGCGTACCACCGATAGGGCTACCTAGACAAAGTAAAGCAGCCACCCCACAGCAGTAATGGTACAACAACAAGGCACGGGCCAGCACAAAGTGTCCCAGAGGTGGAAAGCTCAACATCTCAACACTGAGCGAAGTCGTGAAACGACACACAAATCTCACGAACAAGCACACAGCACAACACATGGTGCTATCACAAGCACCAGGAGCCACCCAAGGTACAACACAATGCACTAAGGCTCCAGACGGCACAAAATCGAAACACTCGAGCAAGAGCACATGGTGCTACCACAAGCACCAAAACTAAGCAAAGTTCAATACAAGTGCACCAGCGACCAAAACAACACGGGCTAATGAAAAGGACTCTCCACAGGAGACCTGCCAAAAGCCACGCGCAAAGAACCGCAAGTCTGAAAGGACACAACAGGCCACACTGGCCCCAGCCCTTGAGGCACAAAAACACGAAGCATCGGAAAACGCTCAAGGTATAGCACACACAACCGCACCAACGACCTGAGATGACACGGGGCCCATCGAGGGGGACTCTCCACCAGAGACCCACAAGAGAAGCACACGGAAAGCTGACAACTTCAAGAGCGCAACAACCAAGTCGGCTTCAAAAAGTACACAAAACACAGAGCACCGACTTTGCCGCATGGGTAGCAAAGGACCACAACGACTCCCTAGCGCGTAAGAGCAAGAGGCACCACTCCATCGTGACCGATAGAGAGGCCAAACACCAAAATGACGACACGAAATCCTCCAAGGCACAAGCCGAGGCACGATGAGCACACACCGGAATAACACTTGCACGAGCAAGGCCAACCACGAAAAACCAATGCACAACGGAACAATGCTCACGCAAGCAACCCAACAAGAAAATAATACTACCTTGCACCAAACCAACAGGGACCCAATGCCCCAAATTGTCCAGGCAGGCAGCAAGAAACAATCAACGACAAACGACATGAATAGGTCCACCGACCCACGGTGCCACAAGGAAACGACAACACAAGGGGAGCATCCAGCTCAACCCAAAAACAACTCAAGGGAAGATAACTCCACAAGAAGGTCACAACGATGTGCACCCTGGCGGCACAACACCACAGTGGAGCATCACCACCCCAAGCAACCAACGAAAAACAAAGGAAGGAGACACGCAACGAGTCTCTTCCACACACGAGAGAGATAAAAGCACACGCAAGACTGGCACTTCCACAAGAAGCACAACCAGCCAGACACTGACTGCACTCACTAGACTACCATCTGCAAGAGCACATTGGGTGTGAGAAACGAAGCAAACCACCCAAACCATGGAGACACATGAAGTCCCACCAGTGCAGTCGAGAAATTTGGAAACGAACACCGAGACAAGTTGGCCAACGCGGCAGCGAGACGCACGGCCAGGGCATAACACCTTGACCGAAAACGCCTAGGCAGACTGTAACGTAGACAGTCCAACCAACAACAATGACAGCTTATCTCTACAGAGAGAGAGAGAGCAGAGACAACGAAAACAATACAAAGCAACCCTGGGAAGGACCTCCACCAGGAACGATAGAAGGTCGTCCTAGGAGAACTTCACTAGAACAAACAATCAAATCAAACGGCACACTTCAGACCATAGGGGCAACATAATGGTGGCCCGAAACAAACACAGAGCACTCCTGGGAAGAACCTCCACCAAAAACAACAAAGGGCGATCCTGGGAGGAACCTTCGCCAGAACGCACAACCCAAATGACCAAACAACACAGACCTTCAGAGAGACACCGCAGCAAGCAGAAGCAACACAAGCCAGTCCTGAGAGAAGCTCCACCAGAACCACCAAGGCACAGTTTTGAGAAAACTCACAAGAACGCACCAGCCAAAACAACAGCATACCTCAGACCTTGAGGCAGCACAGCAACAGCAGAAACGAGCACGGAACAGTCCTGGGAGAAACCCTCACCAAGACAACAACAAATGGTTCTAGGAAACCTCACCAGAACACAGGGCAACCAAGCGATGCACCTCAACCCAGAGGGCAACGCAACAGCAACCAGAAACGAACACAACACAGTTCTGGGGAAACCTCACTTCCGTCAAAACCAACAGAGAAGACTCTGGGATCACCTCACCAGAGCTCGCAACCAGCCACCACAAGGCCAATAAACAACCATAGACAAGTGTCACAACACTCAACCAGTGATGCAACACGGCACACATAACATCTGCTTAGCTTGAGCAACAACGCCGATAAGCAGAGCATTGTGCACAACAGCGCACAGATAGGAGACCACACACACAACCAACGCAGCACACACCCCAACAACAGGGGGACAGCCAACAAGGCAAGGACACCTTCCACCAGTTCAACAGACAACAACCCTGCACCGGTGAAGGCCACACCACACGTAAGCCCTCTCAGCCTTCGCGACACACATGTACCCAAATACACCGAAGATGACCAAGAGCACCGCACCTGGACTTGCCTGCAATTGTCCTCCATACGGAGAAGACCACTACCAGTGAGTCCACCACCAACCATGCCACCACGGCACGAACACACCAAGCGACCACACTCGCCACGCACAAGACGCAGCAATAGCTGCAACCCACTGCAACACGCACACGAACCATGCAGAGCCGCACACCTGCAAAACAATTGAAAGCACAAGCCTAACACAAGACAAACGGTGTCAACAGCGTACTAGTACCTTTCTTTGAGACAGCTATAGTTACTCATAACAAATCTCAATAGACCTACGCTCGATACCAACTGTAACGACCCGACCTCCCGGACCCCTCCCCCAGGGACCCCGAAGTTCGTGCCGCCACCCACAGATCCGAAGACCCGAAAGGGTTAGAAGAAATAGTCTAGTGAGATATGTATTGAATTTAAATAACTATAACAAGATATACAATATACAAAAGTCTGTACAACATGTCCCAAATAAAAACATAAGTACAAGAAGAAAGGTGCAGTCCTTAAGGGGCATACCCCGAGAACTTGCAAAGCACAACTCTCAACTCACTCAGGTACAAGAACTCACAACACTCGCTCTCACTGCTACTGACAGCACACGGCACCACGACTGCCTCCGCAACCCATCCGACACCGAGCTCCCGCGACGATAAGCCCCTAGCCGAAGAGAGTAGGGGGTCAGCCTCGTGAACAAGGCCCTGTAGGGATTACCAGTCCCTTACCGGCCAGAGCAGTAGGAACTTCAAAAATAGGAAAACTACACTAGAAAGCTATAAAGTGAGGAACACCTACAACATGATACTACGAAGCAGCTGAACAGAACAATGCAATGCCACAACCACCAACCAAGGTCGTGACCCACACACAACTCCCGCAGAAACCAACGGAGTCGGGCACCAAGCGGAAACAACCCTCGGCGCACCCGCCGAGACCACGGAACAACCAAGTGAGAACGACGTCTCACCAGAAGCACGGCCACCTCAGATCTCCACAAGGTCGAGGGCCGACAAGCAGAACCACCCCGGACCCTGGACACACCACGAGGTCGGGAAACCACACACACCGGTGCCACCACGGACTGGTACCAAAGAACAGGACTACGGAATCGAGAGAACACTGAAACGAAAACCACCGGAAGCATGGGTCAACAAGGCCAAACCAACGAAGGCCATGGAAACTAGGCACAACTAAGCTACAACCACCATGCAGGCTAGGGCAACGAGATAACACTTGGAAACGTCGTGAGGAAAACACCATCACAATAACAGCAACCAAGCTACCGCCACTGATAGCCAAGAGGAGGACACACCAGGCACTCCCTCTGCTCGCCAGCCTGGCTCCTACCTCTAACCTCCCCGGAAGAGCGAAATAGAGCCGCCACAAAACACCACAAGAATACACATACCACCGCAGTTTGGCCAAGCTGCGGCCCCACGCCTAGCACCACTATGTGTCTCCGGAACCAACGCAGAGAGAGGCAGTGAGACAAAGGACTGACTGGCCTGCGGCGGGAAGAACTCTAAACATCCTTGGTGTCCCAGACCAACCAAGAGAGCTCTAAAAATGACTCAGTGCCTATGTCCAAACCTCATTTTCCCCTCAGCTCCAGAGTCCGCCAACTCGGTTGCCAACTCGAGCACGCTTGTAGCCCAGAATGCTCCCTCAAAGGCTCCCAAGGATGGGGGTCCCAAGAAACTGAGACAACCTCTGAACAGGACAAGCCCTCAAGTGCCAAGCATCGGGCGAACAGGTGGTGCAAGCACAACAAAAACCACATCAAATTGCTAGCTTGTAACCTACGACAAGCCCATCAAGCACAAGGCACGCACGGATCCTTGAGAGGGCTGTCCGCCAACCAAGGCACGCACGAGCAAGCCACAACCTCAGAACACCACCAATCAGTACGGAAAACATCGCTCTGCTAATAATCAATTGGTCGTTGGATAATCGATTATTAGACATACGCGAGCCTCCTAGCACCGCCGCCAGGACACAGTCACGAAGGTGTCACCTTCAATAACTGAACGCAGCAAGGCAACCTGCCGCGTTCCCCACCTGAAGGTCCTAAGGGCAAGCCTGCCCTGGGGCACACGTCCACACGCCAACTGGGGCCACGGAAACACCCGAGGCAACACAGGTACTGTCGCATCCCCCCTGACCTTCAAGAACCATCGCGACAAGGAAGGGCACCACGACAGCAACCCTATCGCGATGGGGAAACGCGTCGCGACAGCGATCCTTATCGCGACGGGGCAACGCGTCGCAAAAAGCTTGCGTCCGACCAGGATGATGCCTCTTCTGGTGTCGCGACGTGCACAGTGGTCGTGACACCAACAGAGAGACAGACCCACGGGCTGCTCCATCTCGGAGCCACACCACAAACACACCACACGGGGGAGGGGAGCATGTAAAAGTAGGAAATGCTATCTACAAACCACGAGGGGCTCCCAATCCACCCGGATCGAGAAGGGCACAAGAAATCCCTACCTTTCAAGAAGAAACGAACCCATAAGGGCCCTTCACGTCAAATTAGCCACCTCCTCCTCGCTCCACGCAAGCTCCACGATGTCGGGAACATGAGCACGACCCTCCTCCTCGCCTAAAATGCATAAAGGGGAGAGAGGGAGGCGGAGCACCGCCGGAGGGGAAGGAGAAGAGAGGGGAAGGAGGAAAGGGAGAAGGGCTCACCGGCCAAGGCCTGATGCCTTCGGCACCTAAGTCGTGATGGACTGCCCCGTCACGTTAAGGATATTAACGCGACGGGTCACAACGCACCGTGACAAGAGCGCGTCCCTCAGGGATGCCGCAACAACGCGATAGGTCATATTGACATGCCTGCCACCCTAACAGCTACCAGACGACAAAAGGCACGGAACACTATCGCGACCCGTTGACTGGGCGTGACAAGAACGCGACACATAGGCTGGTCGCGACAAGGATGACTGTCGCATCGGACACCCATGAGGCGACACTAACGCATCACCCAGCCCGGACGCGTTAGTGGCCAGTGATCCAAGACACTGGACGGAAAGCCGGGAAGGCGGGTATTACAGGGTTTTGCTCAGTGTTGTGCCCCTTTGGTAGAAGGGAGGGCCTACTTGTTGTAGGAAGCTGTATACCCCTCTGGTGAAGGGAAGATTTTCTTGGAACCAAGTGTTGTATGTCCCTCTTTTAAGGGAAGACCAAATTTTCTTGGTGGTTAGTGAAATACCCAAGGCATTGCTTGGAGACTGGACGTAGGACTCCTATTGGAGGAGATCTGAACCAATATAAATCTCTTATCCCATATGTGTGATTGCTTCTGCTTTCTATTTTATTTCAGATGCTACATTAGTCATTAACATTATTTTTAGTGAGTTTCATATCTAACTCATCCTAGCAATAGTTTCAAAAGGACATCTTATTCACCCTTCTCTAGGACATTTTAACTCCATCTCGATCCAACAATGTAAACTCATTCTCACTGGCAACGAAAGTCTAATTTAAAGAGTAAGTAAGAATGTTACGCCATGACTATTCAAGTTTATCATGAAGGCATACTACCATAATGCATATACATCATTTTCGCAGCTCAGATTCGCGTGCCATAAATCAAACATTTTGATAGTGATGCACTGTACTAATCGTCAACCCCAAAAAAAAAAACATTCCCATTACAAAAACACTAAGAGACCTATCCTCTCCACGCCTCTAGGGTCTCTCATTCACTCCAGCCCTTCCCCATAAATAGGGTTTTCAATGCTATCTAAAATATTTTGGATAGCAAACTATGAGTGAAAATGCTTAGTAGGAATTTCATCTCTATGGTCAAGCACAATTTACATGCTTAACAGTTTTAACGTGGCAGTTGCAATATAATAGATGAAACTTTTATAGTACATGCTTTCCTATCCAGATCTAGAGAGCTAGAATAATCCTTCAGTCATTGTACATCCTAACAGTAAGGAACAGTAGAAAAAAATAATAATTTTGATGGGGAAAGTAGAGCATAAATGATGCATCTTAGTAACATGAAGTCATTCATTCAGTGAAGTCACTCAGTACTTCTATTCATTGCATTCACAATGATTAGGAAAATAGTCTAGAATGATTTAGCAATCAATTGTGTAATGCCACACCCAATAGCCTAATAAGTATCTATGGGGCTCTCCCCCCCCCCAACCCGGCACGACCCTTTTGCACATGGCATTAGTTGTCTAGTTGAGTCAAAACTTTAGAAAATTTCATATTTTCCCAAGAGTACAATAACAAGCTCATGCATTGAAGTGAAGAGTTAAGGGGAGCATGACTAAGAATAGTTTGTAGGAGACAATGCAGAAGTTTAGACAATAACTTAGTCACGATCCTATCATACATTATATTTGGATAGTGAGAAATTGGATCATTTTTCAGTCCAAAAAGAAATCGTTGACACCTTTACAAGAGGTATAGTTCCATACTTTAGTCTTTCATACTTAGTCTTAAATGCATTTAGACTTCTATGGGGGACTTGGCTACTTATAAGAGGCAAGGATTACTGAAATGAAATAAATCATTACAGATTGGATGATCCCATCACCTAGCTAGTTCACAGTCTGGAACAAGGTCCACATTGCAGTTTATCCCAACCTATGTCCAACGATGTGAGGGATTAAAACAAGAGTGCTAATAGGATCAAGGTCCACATTGTTGTCTATCGCATAGCATGCTATTAAATACAAGAAGAAACTAGTAACAATGGCCAAATCTTGTTGCCCAGCTCGCAAGCCCAGAAGGGGGGTTGAATGGGTTGCTAAAATATTTTTGCAGCTTATAAACAAACTTAAACGAGTTTGTTAGAGTTAGTTAATAGCAGAAATAGGTGCATTCACAATCACACAAGTGCACGAGGGATTTGTCCTGGTTCGGCATTGAATTCTTTCTGTCTTACGTCCAATACCAAAGAAACTACTTAGGATTTCACTAAACCAAGGATACAGTCCCCTTAAAGGACATTCTCTATAAGAGGAACTCAAAGTACAGTCCCTCTTATGAACAAAACTTGTAGCCACCTACTAGTCTTCCCTTATCACAAAAGAGAATAGATGCTTAAAGTCCCTAATAAGCCTTCTCTTCACAGAGGAAGAGACACAGCATTAAGAATCGATTGTTCTTACAGAGTGTCCCTAGACCAATCTCAAGATGAATAGGACGATGCTCGATCTAAGACAGAAATAGAGAGAGGTAAGGTTTACAATGAGGAACTCTCAGATGTAAAGCTATCTCCCTTTTAAGAAGAAAATTTTGCATGAACACTAGAGAGAGATCTAAATGACTAGATGCTTGAAAGATTTGCTTGAGCACTTTAGCTTGTTGCACAAGGATTGGAGTGGCGTCTCATTCATCTGTGTGTTTTTATTTTCCATTCTTCTTGTAACGACCCCATTTATACCGATACGATTACACCAATCCACATCGATATAAAGTGTGTCGTCACAGTGGGACATGTACCCAACACAACGTAGTAGGTAGAGATGTACATAAATAATAATGAAAAGTACAATGGAAATGAAAATAACTCTTATTCCATCATCACTACACACATCCCACAATCTATATAGTAACCAAATAAACATACCAAGTCCACAAATAATCATGTCCATAAGTCCATAACACAATAACATCGTCTCACGTACTAAGTAAAAGAAAAGTACAAGGTATAATAATAGCTCTCTATGCCTCGACTACTCCTCTCGCTCAGAGTCGCTCCTCGCTATCTCCTCCTCGATCTCTAGAATACATGCCTTGTCTGTATAGTTAAGCAAGGATGAATCTTCACAAAAGACTCAACAAGCAACCTATTGGTTACATCCAAACACTTACCACATTCATTCTACACAAGTACAAGTCATTAAGCAAATTATCACATGGTACATGTAACTATTAGCAAGTGCTAAATGAACATGCTTAAACATGCTAACTACACATGGATTTCATATGGCATATAATGATTAACATAACTTATGAATATGACATAACTCCAAGTATTCTTACCATGAAACTAAACACGTCTTTTAGAGATACTAGCATGATACCTAACATATTCAATATGCTCATATGTCACAAATTCTCACCTTTTGCTTTCTGTTTTATCATAAACATAGTGTAATCACATGGTTTTACATTCTTACACATTGGAGCACATTAACACATCACTTCCACATGATCGCATTGCATATTCACATTCAATTCACTTCCTTACACATCTTTTGTCGTGACACATAGTCCGAACCACCATAAAGAAGGACACTATCACACACGTATAACATACCCGTCACCTAGGCAATATACTGACGAATCTTAGTAACTGCGCAAAACCATGAGAAGCACTCTCCACCCTAACCAGTGGTACTTGTCCACCTCTATGATTTCATCCTAATGCCCACAGGATATCACAACACATTGAGCCTTCCCATAGAGACTTTTCTACAGTACGGCTCCATAGCCTTCTATGGTAGCAGTGTCAATATCGGCACATTAACCACTTAATCTCATTAATCACATGTTTAACACAATTCTCATGCATTTAATAGTCTATTCACATGCTTAGGACACCGTAAATGTTTCAGGTTACAGAAGTAATCATTACTATTTAACAGTGTTAAAACATGCTTAACAAATCCTAATCATGGTACTAATGATCAGAAAACATTACTTTTAACTAATCATGCTTAACATGGTCATTAAAAGTCTTATAACTGGAAACAATGGTTACAGGTGTCAGAACATGCTCAAATTTTAATCATAGATCATATACATGGAACATATAAGATGCCTAATTTTTCAGAATTTTTGCAATAGCATGTCTATTTTTAACATTTAAAATAGATTTCAGGTAATTAACAAAATGATTTACTAAAACATGTATAACAGGAAAGTGATGATTCTATCTATCTAGAAACATGTTCACAGGAACCCTAAGTCCAAGAAAAAATACGAAGACAATGATACACAACATACTTGATTTTTCCTAGATTAAACCTAATATTGTTGGCCCTTTTGGCCCGGCAGCAAGCTACCCTAGAGGGGGGGTGAATAGGTTTTTCTGAAATCTGAAATAGAAACTTAAACACAGAAAATTAACACTTGAAGGTTTGGTTATATTAGTGTGATAAAGAGTAGCAGTGCGGAAGCAAATAAACAATCACATAAATGACACAAGGAATTTATCCTGGTTCGGCCCTTCCCACATGGAAGTCCTACGTCCAGTCCCCAAGCAACCTCTTGGAATTTTACTAACCAAGGGTACAATCCCCCTCAAGGACAATAATACACCCAGCACTCCAGCTGGTCTTCTTCTCTTTCCCGGGCAAGAAGGCAGCCCACTTCTTTTACAGGTCAAGAAGTCAACCTCCTGGTACAAACCCCAGTGCGGTTCTGTTAGACACTAACCCCTAGCTAGGTTAACTACTGGTACAAACCCCAGTCCGGTTCTGCTAGACACAAACCCCTAGCTGGGTTAACTACTGTATACAGTCCTACAGCTGGATGAGATGTCTTTCTTATAAAAGAAAGAACAGTGCTCAGAGTTCTACAAGAATGGCCTCTACCCAAAAAACTCTCGGCAAAAACTCTCCCCAAGAATTACAATAAGCACAGGGAGAATGAAGAGAGAAAAGAAAGCTTGAAGGCTTGAAAGCTTGAGACACTTTTGCTTGCTTCTTCTTGGCTCAGGCTCTTTCTCTCTTTCTTTGAGTGTATGTGGCGTTGAGGTTCTTCACTAGTTGTACACTCCTTCAAAGATTTTCGGGAAAGCCCTCTCTTTGATCTTCAGCCTTGCTTCATTTTTTATATGCGAGGCTTTGAATAGATCCGTTAAAGAGATCTGCTGGAGCTCTTCTAGACATTGCTGATCTTCTCTTCATTTGTCTTAATCATACTCTGGTGGTCTTCGAGGTTTGTAAGCATAGAAGAGAGTGTTAGTATAAAAGAGTGTTTACCAGATAAAAGTGCATGCTACTGTGTTTCTGCTAACATGCTGAAAATAGTAGTTCATATCTTTTTCTGACACGACTCTGAGATATGCATGCAACCTTTTTGTCAAAAGATATTTGACTTTTCATTAGGCGCCAAACATATTTGAAACATCTGAAGGAAATCGATGTTTACATGAAGTCGATGTTATAAGTATAGGCAAATCGATGGCCAAATCGATGTTCAATCATAAGCAAATCGATGTTTGACTTATCAAATCGATGTGAGAAGTAAATCGTTGTTTCTTACTTATGAAATCGTTATGATGATCAAATCGTTATGGCAAGCAAATCGATGTGAAACTTATCAAATCGTTGTGAAGCCTTAGCGAATCGTTATAGAAGGCAAATCGATGTGAGAGCAAATCGTTGCGCTCACTTATCAAATCGTTTATGAGAACCAAATCGATATGAGAGCAAATCGTTGTTCTCACTTATGAAATCATTGCACGATAAAATTGATGTTTCACTTAACGAATCGTTACACGATCAAATCGTTGTGTAACTTATGAAATCGTTGTTAGTGAAATCGATGTGGCACTTTGAAAAGAAATCGATGTATATTAAATGAACATCGATTTAGCATTTTAGTGCACCTTATTGCATCAATGTGAGACTCAGCATTTTGCTATGAGATTGATGCGACACAGATGAAACAAATGTTCAATTTAAGTTACATCATAAATTTTGTTAGCACCAAAATATGAAGGTAATAAAAAGTGGTTCAACAATCTCCCCATTTTTTGTGATGACAAAATTTATGTGAATTTTCTGACACAAAGATATGAAGCATAGAAAATGCAGAAAATTCATAGAACATACATACTCTCCCCTTTTTGTCACTAACCAAAAAGGAAGGATCTTACCATCCATTTCTCTCCCTTTTTGAGAATTTCTTACCATTGAGGGGTTCAACAATAGATATTTAATGAATGACTCCCCCTTAGTGTGTGCTCCCCCTGAGCTTGAGACTCCCCCTTAATGAGGGAAGTCAGATCTTATTGGTCTTGACCTTTGTCATGTTGTTTGTCAAGTCTTCAAGATTTTTATCTGCATACATCTTAACAGAAAAATTGCAAACATTGTTAGTAGGAATATGAATAGAAATAAACAATTTGTGACTACTCCCTCTTCAGATATGAGATGGATGAAGAGCTGGCAGTCATTAGTGCCTTGAACATCCTTTGATCCTGATGCCCAAGGCTATCCTGCAAACAACTTATTCAAAGATAGGAACCCAAATCGTTTTGGGTCCTTGATGGTTAGATGCATAAAAGTATCTTTTCGGAATCCAAACTAGGTGCCTTGTTGTGCAGGTGTTTATTGTGTGTCCTAATTTATTACAATGAGAACAACAATGAATATAATCTATTTTGCAGTTCTTACTATTTTTATGATGTCTGTTTAGGACATAATTTTTTGAAACATTTTCTTTTACAGGGGCCTTTTTCTGAGGCAACTTGATTTCTTTTACAAATTTCGGCAAAGGATATTTTCCTGGATTTATGGATTGTTTTCCTTTTTCAGGAGGTATGTATCCAAGCCCCCTTGTTTATTATTTCTAGATTTGGTCCTCTTAAGCATAGTGCTAGAGATGTTTTTCCTTGAGTTAATTTCTTAACTGATTCTTTTAAATACAGATTTTCTTCAGTTAGAGTTTTTAATTTTTCTTTTAACTCTAACTTCTCATTATTCTTACTTTTCAAATCTTCATTTAAAAGATGATTATTATCTTTACTGACCTTTAGTTGTTTTTCCAATTGTTCCATTTCTGATTTCAAATCAGAATTAGTATTTTCCAAACAAGTAAGGTTGTTCTTGATATTTTTCAATTCTTTTACAACAACCTTGTGTTTATCATAAAGTTCATTAAAGACTTCTTCCACATCTTCAGATTCTGACCCTAAATTTGTGCATGAATTAAAAAATGAGTCAGAATGTACCTCATCTAGTCCTGCCATGAGGGCTAGATTTACTTGCTCTTTCTCTGAACTTGAGCTTGATGAGTCTGAGCTTGTGTTCTCTTCATTTTCCCAAGCAGCCGCCATGGCTTTTCTTTTGAACATCTTGTGCTGCTTCTTGGATTTTTCGGTTTGACTAGTCTTCTTGAGTCTTGGACAGTCTGGTCTTAGATGTCCAGGTTTTCTGCATTCATAGCAGACTGGTTCTTCGTCTATTCTCTCTTTCTTTTGAATCCTTCTTGATCCATTTTTCTTCTTCTTGAGAATTTTCTGAAGCTTGGACAGTACTTCATCTACGTCACTATCTTCAGATCCTGCAATTTTTGAGCTAGAAGAAGAAGTGGAAAGAGCAGCTACCACTTTAAGAGCATTAGTACATTTCTTCTTAGATGAACTTTCAGATAACCACTCCATATTTATTTCATGTGCCATGAGAGAACCTATTAAATTATCAATTGACAATTTGGTTAAGTCATGGGCTTCTTCAATAGCGGTTACTTTAGGTGTCCATGAAATAGTTAAAGACCTAAGTATCTTTCTAACAGTTTCTTCATTGGAAAGAGTTTTACCAAGAGAATTTAAACCTACTACTATGCTTGAAAATCTATTATACATAGTAGTAATATTTTCGTTTGGATGCATTTTAAATTGTTCGTATTGTGAAACAAGCATATCTATTCTAGTTTGTTTCACTTTATCCGTTCTTTCATAAGTTATCTGCAGTTTATCCCAAATTTCTTTAGCAGATTTGCATGCAGATACTCTACTAAATTCCTTTTTAGATAAAGCACAGCATAAATAATTTTTTGCTTTAAAATTTAGAGAGAGTTTACTTTTATCAGCAGGTGTAATGGCAGTAGAGCCTTCAACAGGAATAATAACAAAGTCACCTACTTCAATTACCTGCCACAGATCAAAGTCTGTGCCTCGAATGAAGCATTCCATCCTCATCTTCCAGTATTGGTAGTCTTCTCCATCAAAGAATGGAGGTCTAGTGACTGATTGTCCTTCAGCATATCCTTGAGCTGCCATGGATCTTTGCTCTAAGATCGTTGGATCTTCTTTGAATGTTCAGAGACCCTCTCTGATACCACTTGTTGGCCCTTTTGGCCCGGCAGCAAGCTACCCTAGAGGGGGGGTGAATAGGTTTTTCTGAAATCTGAAATAGAAACTTAAACACAGAAAATTAACACTTGAAGGTTTGGTTAGATTAGTGTGATAAAGAGTAGCAGTGCGGAAGCAAATAAACAATCACATAAATGACACAAGGAATTTATCCTGGTTCGGCCCTTCCCACATGGAAGTCCTACGTCCAGTCCCCAAGCAACCTCTTGGAATTTTACTAACCAAGGGTACAATCCCCCTCAAGGACAATAATACACCCAGCACTCCAGCTGGTCTTCTTCTCTTTCCCGGGCAAGAAGGCAGCCCACTTCTTTTACAGGTCAAGAAGCCAACCTCCTGGTACAAACCCCAGTGCGGTTCTGCTAGACACTAACCCCTAGCTAGGTTAACTACTGGTACAAACCCCAGTCCGGTTCTGCTAGACACAAACCCCTAGCTGGGTTAACTACTGTATACAGTCCTACAGCTAGATGAGATGTCTTTCTTATAAAAGAAAGAACAGTGCTCAGAGTTCTACAAGAATGGCCTCTACCCAAAAAACTCTCAGCAAAAACTCTCCCCAAGAATTACAATAAGCACAGGGAGAATGAAGAGAGAAAAGAAAGCTTGAAGGCTTGAAAGCTTGAGACACTTTTGCTTGCTTCTTCTTGGCTCAGGCTCTTTCTCTCTTTCTTTGAGTGTATGTGGCGTTGAGGTTCTTCACTAGTTGTACACTCCTTCAAAGATTTTCGGGAAAGCTCTCTCTTTGATCTTCAGCCTTGCTTCATTTTTTATATGCGAGGCTTTGAATAGATCCGTTAAAGAGATCTGCTGGAGCTCTTCTAGACGTTGCTGATCTTCTCTTCATTTGTCTTAATCATACTCTGGTGGTCTTCGAGGTTTGTAAGCATAGAAGAGAGTGTTAGCATAAAAGAGTGTTTACCAGATAAAAGTGCATGCTACTGTGTTTCTGCTAACATGCTGAAAATAGTAGTTCATATCTTTTTCTGACACGACTCTGAGATATGCATGCAACCTTTTTGTCAGAAGATATTTGACTTTTCATTAGGCGCCAAACATATTTGAAACATCTGAAGGAAATCGATGTTTACATGAAGTCGATGTTATAAGTATAGGCAAATCGATGGCCAAATCGATGTTCAATCATAAGCAAATCGATGTTTGACTTATCAAATCGATGTGAGAAGTAAATCGTTGTTTCTTACTTATGAAATCGTTATGATGATCAAATCGTTATGGCAAGCAAATCGATGTGAAACTTATCAAATCGTTGTGAAGCCTTAGCAAATCGTTATAGAAGGCAAATCGATGTGAGAGCAAATCGTTGCGCTCACTTATCAAATCGTTTATGAGAACCAAATCGATATGAGAGCAAATCGTTGTTCTCACTTATGAAATCATTGCACGATAAAATTGATGTTTCACTTAACGAATCGTTACACGATCAAATCGTTGTGTAACTTATGAAATCGTTGTTAGTGAAATCGATGTGGCACTTTGAAAAGAAATCGATGTATATTAAATGAACATCGATTTAGCATTTTAGTGCACCTTATTGCATCAATGTGAGACTCAGCATTTTGCTATGAGATTGATGCGACACAGATGAAACAAAATGTTCAATTTAAGTTACATCATAAATTTTGTTAGCACCAAAATATGAAGGTAATAAAAAGTGGTTCAACAATCTCCTCATTTTTTGTGATGACAAAATTTATGTGAATTTTCTGACACAAAGATATGAAGCATAGAAAATGCAGAAAATTCATAGAACATACATACTCTCCCCCTTTTTGTCACTAACCAAAAAGGAAGGATCTTACCATCCATTTCTCTCCCTTTTTGAGAATTTCTTACCATTGAGGGGTTCAACAATAGATATTTAATGAATGACTCCCCCTTAGTGTGTGCTCCCCCTGAGCTTGAGACTCCCCCTTAATGAGGGAAGTCAGATCTTATTGGTCTTGACCTTTGTCATGTTGTTTGTCAAGTCTTCAAGATTTTTATCTGCATACATCTTAATAGAAAAATTGCAAACATTGTTAGTAGAAATATGAATAGAAATAAACAATTTGTGACTACTCCCTCTTCAGATATGAGATGGATGAAGAGCTGGCAGTCATCAGTGCCTTGAACATCCTTTGATCCTGATGCCCAAGGCTATCCTGCAAACAACATATTCAAAGATAGGAACCCAAATCGTTTTGGGTCCTTGATGGTTAGATGCATAAAAGTATCTTTTCGGAATCCAAACTAGGTGCCTTGTTGTGCAGGTGTTTACTGTGTGTCCTAATTTATTACAATGAGAACAACAATGAATATAATCTATTTTGCAGTTCTTACTATTTTTATGATGTCTGTTTAGGACATAATTTTTTGAAACATTTTCTTTTACAGGGGCCTTTTTCTGAGGCAACTTGATTTCTTTTACAAATTTCGGCAAAGGATATTTTCCTGGATTTATGGATTGTTTTCCTTTTTCAGGAGGTATGTATCCAAGCCCCCTTGTTTATTATTTCTAGATTTTGGTCCTCTTAAGCATAGTGCTAGAGATGTTTTTCCTTGAGTTAATTTCTTAACTGATTCTTTTAAATACAGATTTTCTTCAGTTAGAGTTTTTAATTTTTCTTTTAACTCTAACTTCTCATTATTCTTACTTTTCAAATCTTCATTTAAAAGATGATTATTATCTTTACTGACCTTTAGTTGTTTTTCCAATTGTTCCATTTCTGATTTCAAATCAGAATTAGTATTTTCCAAACAAGTAAGGTTGTTCTTGATATTTTTCAATTCTTTTACAACAACCTTGTGTTCATCATAAAGTTCATTAAAGACTTCTTCCACATCTTCAGATTCTGACCCTAAATTTGTGCATGAATTAAAAAATGAGTCAGAATGTACCTCATCTAGTCCTGCCATGAGGGCTAGATTTACTTGCTCTTTCTCTGAACTTGAGCTTGATGAGTCTGAGCTTGTGTTCTCTTCATTTTCCCAAGCAGCCGCCATGGCTTTTCTTTTGAACTTCTTGTGCTGCTTCTTGGATTTTCGGTTTGACCAGTCTTCTTGAGTCTTGGACAGTCTGGTCTTAGATGTCCAGGTTTTCTGCATTCATAGCAGACTGGTTCTTCGTCTATTCTCTCTTTCTTTTGAATCCTTCTTGATCCATTTTTCTTCTTCTTGAGAATTTTCTGAAGCTTGGACAGTACTTCATCTACGTCATTGTCTTCAGATCCTGCAATTTTTGAGCTAGAAGAAGAAGTAGAAAGAGCAGCTACCACTTTAAGAGCATTAGTACATTTCTTCTTAGATGAACTTTCAGATAACCGCTCCATATTTATTTCATGTGCCATGAGAGAACCTATTAAATTATCAATTGACAATTTGGTTAAGTCATGGGCTTCTTCAATAGCGGTTACTTTAGGTGTCCATGAAATAGTTAAAGACCTAAGTATCTTTCTAACTGTTTCTTCATTGGAAAGAGTTTTACCAAGAGAATTTAAACCTACTACTATGCTTGAAAATCTATTATACATAGTAGTAATATTTTCGTTTGGAAGCATTTTAAATTGTTCGTATTGTGAAACAAGCATATCTATTCTAGTTTGTTTCACTTTATCCGTTCTTTCATAAGTTATCTGCAGTTTATCCCAAATTTCTTTAGCAGATTTGCATGCAGATACTCTACTAAATTCCTTTTTAGATAAAGCACAGCATAAATAATTTTTTGCTTTAAAATTTAGAGAGAGTTTACTTTTATCAGCAGGTGTAATGGCAGTAGAGCCTTCAACAGGAATAATAACAAAGTCACCTACTTCAATTACCTGCCACAGATCAAAGTCTGTGCCTCGAATGAAGCATTCCATCCTCATCTTCCAGTATTGGTAGTCTTCTCCATTAAAGAATGGAGGTCTGGTGACTGATTGTCCTTCAGCATATCCTTGAGCTGCCATGGATCTTTGCTTTAAGATCGTTGGATCTTCTTTGAATGTTCAGAGACCCTCTCTGATATCACTTGTTGGCCCTTTTGGCCCGGCAGCAAGCTACCCTAGAGGGGGGGTGAATAGGTTTTTCTGAAATCTGAAATAGAAACTTAAACACAGAAAATTAACACTTGAAGGTTTGGTTATATTAGTGTGATAAAGAGTAGCAGTGCGGAAGCAAATAAACAATCACATAAATGACACAAGGAATTTATCCTGGTTCGGCCCTTCCCACATGGAAGTCCTACGTCCAGTCCCCAAGCAACCTCTTGGGATTTTACTAACCAAGGGTACAGTCCCCCTCAAGGACAATACAACACCCAGCACCCCAGCTGGTCTTCTTCTCTTTCCTGGGCAAGAAGGCAGCCCACTTCTTTTACAGGTCAAGAAGCCAACCTCCTGGTACAAACCCCAGTGCGGTTCTGCTAGACACTAACCCCTAGCTAGGTTAACTACTGGTACAAACCCCAGTCCGGTTCTGCTAGACACAAACCCCTAGCTGGGTTAACTACTGTATATAATCCTACAACTGGATGAGATGTATTTCTTATAAAAGAAAGAATAGTGCTGAGAGTTCTACAAGAATGGCTTCTACCCAAAAAAACTCTCAGCAAAAACTCTCCCCAAGAATTACAATAAGCACAGGGAGAATGAAGAGAGAAAAGAAAGCTTGAAGGCTTGAAAGCTTGAGACGCTTTTGCTTGCTTCTTCTTGGCTCAGGCTCTTTCTCTCTTTCTTTGAGTGTATGTGGCGTTGAGGTTCCTCACTGGTTGTACACTCCTTCAAAGATTTTCCGGAAAGCTCTCTCTTTGATCTTCAGCCTTGCTTCATCTTTTATATGCAAGGCTTTGAATAGATCCGTTGAAGAGATCCGTTGGAGCTCTTCTAGACGTTGCTGATCTTCTCTTCATTTGTCTTAATCAGACTCTGGTGGTCTTCGAGGTCTATAAGCATAGAAGAGAGTGTTAGCATAAAAGAGTGTTTACCAGATAAAAGTGCATGCTACTGTGTTTCTACTAACATGCTGAAAATAGTAGTTCATATCTTTTTCTGACACGACTCTAAGATATGCATGCAGCCTTTTGTCAGAAGATATTTGACTTTTCATTAGGCGCAAAACATATTTGAAACATCTGAAGGAAATCGATGTTTACATGAAGTCGATGTTATAAGTATAGGCAAATCGATGGCCAAATCGATGTTCAATCATAAGCAAATCGATGTTTGACTTATCAAATCTATGTGAGAAGTAAATCGTTGTTTCTTACTTATGAAATCGTTATGATGATTAAATCGTTATGGCAAGAAAATTGATGTGAAACTTATCAAATCATTGTGAAGCCTTAGCGAATCGTTATAGAAGGCAAATCGATGTGAGAGCAAATCGTTGCGCTCACTTATCAAACCATTATGAGCCTTAGTGAGTCGTTATAGAAGGCAAATTGATGTGAGAGCAAATCGTTGCGCTCACTTATGAAATCGTTTATGAGAACCAAATCGATATGAGAGCAAATCGTTATTCTCACTTATGAAATCATTACACGATAAAATTGATGTTTCACTTAACGAATCGTTACACGATCAAATCGTTGTGTAACTTATGAAATCGTTGTTAGTGAAATCGATGTGGCACTTTGAATAGAAATCGATGTATATTAAATGAACATCGATTTAGCATTTTAGTGCGCCTTATTGCATCAATGTGAGACTCAGTATTTTGCTATGAGATTGATGCGACACAGATGAAACAAAATGTTCAATTTAAGTTACATCATAAATTTTGTTAGCACCAAAATATGAAGGTAATAAAGAGTGGTTCAACAAATATGGCATGCTTGTTTACTTATGACAAACATTTCTAAAAATTACAGATATGATCAGAAAATTATCAAAACTTCATAGTTCAGTCTACTATACGTGCATAACAAGAAAACAAAATCCTATAACCCACTCATACATTCAAAATCTTTGAAAGATCGCATCACACATGCTAAAACATATGTTCTGGAAAACTGAAGAACTTAACAGAAAGATCATTGTCATCAAGGGTAGTTAACGACATGATCGATTGTCGTTAACTCAAGAACATGACGGCAAGGGTGCTGCCATCAATTCCTTGTCTGCAGAAAGTGCAGACCGAAACCAAATGGAAGGAGAATTTGGGGGTCCAGGACACGAGACAAAAATCCTTAAAAATCGTAAAACCCTAGATGATAGGAATAGGGATGAAACCCCTAAGTTATTTGCCTCCGAAAAATGCCCTGAAGATCAAATTAAGGTGATGAAGCTCTCCTCGGTCAAGCCAAAGAGGTGACCTTCGGATAAGATCCAGCTTATCAGGAAGAGGCTTGTTGCGGCACAGGATAGGCAGAAGAGCTATGTCGACAACAGAAAGAAGGATTTGGAGTTCGAGGTTGGCGATCATGTCTTCTTGAAGATATCGCCTACTCGAGGTGTTGTCAGATTTGGCCGGCATAGTAAGTTGAGCCCTAGATTCATTGGCCCATATGAGATTCTCAGATGTTTGGGCAGCGTGGCATATGAGCTAGCCTTACCCCCATCTTTGGCTAGTGTTCATCCCATTTTCCACGTTTCGATGCTCAGGAAGTATGTCCGAGATCCGTCTCATGTGATTAGTCATGAGCCAGTAGAGATTCATCCAGATCTCTCGTATGTCGAGCAACCAGTAGCTATTCTTGACCGGAAGGTTCAGCATCTCCGGAACAAGAGTATTGCATCGGTGAAAGTTCTATGGCGGAACTTCTCACGAGAGGAGGCTACTTGGGAGCTTGAGGATGCGATGAAGAAGAAGTATCCCCTTTTGTTTGAGTAGCGTCGTTTTAACTTCGAGGACGAAGTTTCTTTTAAGGGGGAGAGGCTGTAAGGCCCTCGAATTTTGTTGCATTATTGTATTGCATGTAAATAATTCGTGTTGTGTAGGTACGTATGTAAATATCTACGTAAGTACTAGTTGGTATACTTATGTATGCATGTGTATAATTAGTGTAAATAATGTATGAATGGTATGATGGTAGTGTGTATATGATAGTGTATACATATGGCACATATATAGGTATAAGATGTGCATGGTTTCTGCATGTTTTGGAGTTCTGGCCGAAGGCCAGATTGGTGTCAATATCAATGGACGCTTGTGTTGTGTAGGCGTCAACCATATGGACGCCAATACTAATCCCAGTGTCCAGCGATGTGGACGCTAACTTCTCTGGCATGCATGCATTGCAGAGCCGGAAATTCCGGAAGCAAGCCACCCCAACCATTGGGGAGCTGTCCCCAACGGTCTGAAAGGCCATCTTGTCACCCCTGCGTGATAGGAGAACCCCCTCTCCTATATACACACCCATTTTTACAACCCTAAGCCTTCTCTTTGCCCTTTCAAGAGAGGAAGAAGAGAAAGGAGAGAAAACCTTATTTTCGGACTGTAAGAAACCCTCCTCTTTGCAACCCAAAATCTGAAGTTCTGAAGCTTGATCCGGCCACCTGCTGCTTCAAGGAGCTTGCTGGATCATCGAGAAAGGCATCCCCGACCTCGGATTTCTCTGGAGCTTGCTCAAGAACCCGGAGGAAGGCCATCTTGGAGGCTGGTTGGGAACTTCTTGGGGCAGCCCAAGGAGAGCTTCACCAAGCCTTTTGATCCCTTTGGAGTATATCTAAAAGGCAAGTACCCTACCCATAGTGTTCATGTATGTGTCTAGGATGGTTTTACCATTTTTATATATTTTCCCTCGTGTCCTAGACCCCCAAGTTCACCCCATCTTTGGAGCTCGGGTCTGTGTTTTACACAGACCTGACCTTAACGGCAATATCCATTGCCGCTAAGATCATGCTTAGCGTCCAGCGATTATGCCGCTAACATTGATTAGCGGCCATAGCTTGCCGCTAAGTTCATCTGAGCAGAACAGCAAGCTGTTCTGCCCTTCTATATGATTAATTTCGATATGTTTCACGATGAGGATATAATGTAATCTCTTATGTGCTATGTATACTAGCTAATGTAATGGATGGGAATGTGAATGTACACTTATTTTGTGGATGGTAGAGCTTATTTACATATTTAAAAGCATGTGGAAGAATGTTCATGTGGATGTTCTTACCATTATCCTGATAATCTGTGGAAAATCATGTTGCCCTAATTTTGTTAGACCATGTATGTACAACCCTGTCTGTGCTCTGAGTTTCTGAAATTCTCCATGCTTGTATGATTTATCGAATTTTCTGTTTTGGGGGAAAAAAAATGAAATCATGCGTAGGTCACGATAAATCTTCCGTAAATTGTGTATTGCCCAATAAATTCGAGAATAAATCATGTGGCTCTATGCATGCTAGGGTTCAGATGGTGAGTTGTTAAATTAGTGATTGGTATTCAACTCCATGCTAACTTGAATTGTGAATAACATGTGAATTTGATGTCAGATTTTCTGTAATTACGTTTTAGGTTGGAAAACTCTGAAAATTTTCATGTGGGATCCTAAACCCGAAATCAGCTAGTGGTTAAAATTTTAGGTCATTTGGACCAGTATATGATGCAATATGGATTTTCCATGTAAAAATGAGAAACTAATGCATGCCGTTGTGAAATGATTTGATTTTGTATATAGCAACCTGATTAGTGAAATTTCCTGAGTACTAAATTCCTGTAATTGTAGTGCCATGTTAGGAAAACAGAGGAGTGTGCATGTGAGTGAGAAAGTGAATGAAATGAGAGTGACATGTGTAAACATATGTGTTAAAATCGGTAAAATGTGTAATGTGTAACTTGTGCCAAATGTGACACTGCTTCCGTAGAGGGCAGTGGAACCGTATCAGGGAAAAGTCCCCCTGAAAATGTTCAATGTGTTGTGACCCTAAGGGCATTAGGGGGAAATCCTGGAGGTGGACAAGTACCACTGGTTAGGGTGGAGACTTGTTCTCCCGGCCTGTGCAGTCCAAGAGTCGCCATTGAATTGCCTAGATGGCGTCTATGTGATGTGATGTGTTGTGTCCTTCTTTGATGGTTTGGACTATGTGTCACGGCACTAAATATGAATGTGTAAATGTGTATGTGTTCATGTGAAGAATGTGAATGTGAACAATGTGTAAAAGTGCATGTGTAAAGTGTGAAATATGCGAAATTGAAATTGTGTAAAAATGTGAAACCATAATGTGAGGATGTGAGTTTGTAATCCATGTTATGACAATCTGAAATCATGTTTAAACAGTAGCTTTACTATGTTATGATCATGTTTATCTATGCGAAGTGTCTAGAATCCATGCTAGGAATAATTGTTAAGCATATACAAACAACTTCCATACTTGGTTGTGCACATGTTGTGTTTTAATCGTTGTTGTAACTCTCATGTGTTAAATTATGGTTGCTAAAGAATGTAAAACCAGCAAGCTTAAAGTATGTAAAATGGTTACGTATATGCGTAGAAATGTGTAGATTCCATGTTAGGTATGTTTCCTTTCATGCATGCTCGGGAATTTATGTTAATGGCTTCCATGTCTTAGTTGGTTGAAGGTAGATTTTTATGTGAGGAATGAATAGAAAGCATGTGATAGGTGATTCTATTTTAGGAAATATGAAAGCGTAGACCATGTGTTTAAATTGTAGATTCACCATGATAGGTTGTAAATTTTAATGTCAAGCATGCTACGTGTTGTGTCTTGTGAATGTGTATGTAGAACCTACTATGATGTGTGCATGTACGGTATGTGTAGAAGTACTTGCGGAGTCTTTTAGACTCACTACTTGCTTCGGCGTACAGGTGTAGTTGGTGACGGGACACTTGTCGAGGAGACGTTGGAGACCGACTCCGAGCGTGGAGATTAGAGTGTTGGGGTACTTGTGACATTTTGTGATTTCCATAGTATGTAAATTGAACATTGTACTAGCGTTATCATGGAAGAATGTATAAGTATAGACATCTATGTATTTGATTTTCAGCAATTTAAATTATGTGGACTTTTAGTTCTTTAATGTTATCAAATCATGTATGTTAAATGCGGATGATGAATGAAATGAAGACAGTGGTTCTTTTACTTCCGCTACTCTGTTCTTATATTCACGTGTATCTCAGCTGAATGTTATTGTTGGGTAAATGTCCCACTGTGATGACGCTCGCTATACCTACGTGGGTTGGTATAACCGTACCGGTATAATGAGGGTCGTCACAGCGGTTCTGCTAGACACTAACCCCTAGCTAGGTTAACAACTGGTACAAACCCCAGTTTGGTTCAGCTAGACACAAACCCCTAGCTGGGTTATCTACTGTATACAGTCCTACAGCTGGACAAGATGTCTTTCTTATAAAAGAAAGAACAGTGCTGAGAGTTCTACAAGAATGGCATCTACCCAAAAGAAACTCTCAGCAAAAACTCTCCCCCAAGATTACAATGAGCACAGGGAGAATGAAGAGAGAAGGAAGAAAGGAAGCTTGAATGGTTGAGATGCTTTTGATCGCTTCTTCTTCTTGGCTCAGGCTCTTTCTCTCTTTCTTTTGAGTGTATGTGGCGTTGAGGTTCCTTACTTGGATGTAAACTCCTTCAAAGATATTTAGGAAGGCTCACTGTTTTCTTCAGCTAAGCTTCTTCTTTTATATGAGCAGTTTGAATAGATCCGTTGAAGGGATCCGTTGGAGTTCTAGCCATTGCTCATCTTCTCTTCATTTGTCTTAATCAGACTCTGGTGGTCTTCGAGGTCTGTAAGCATAAAAGATAGAATTAGCATAAAAGAGTGTTTACAAGATGACAGTGCATGCTACTGTGTTTCTGTTGACATGATAAAAATAGTTCATATCTTTTTCTGACAAGACTCTGAAAACGCATGCAGCTTTTTCTGTCAGAAGATATTTGACTTTTCATTAGGCGCCAAACATATTTGAAATATAAAGGTAATCTGTGTTTGAACAGTATCCATGAAGAAATCGTTATGAGCATGACTTATGAAATCGTTATGTGAAGAGTCGTTGCTCATTTGTAAACAAATCGTTATGAAAGGCAAATCGTTGTAAGTCTAAGGAAACGGTTATGAAACTTAACAAATCGATGAGAGGCAAATCGTTATGTAACTTATCAAATCGTTATGAGAACGAAATCGATGTGACCAAATCGTTATGGCTATAAAAAGAATCATTCTGAGATCGATTTCTTAACAAATCGTTATGGCCACTTAAGAAGTCGTTGTGAGATCGATTTCTTAACAAATCGTTATGGCCACTTAGCGAATCATTCTGAGATCGATTTCTTAACAAATCGTTATGGCCACTTAAAAAATCGTTGTAACTACTAAACGAATCGTTATAGCGCTTTATAAAATCAATTAAAAACAAATCGTTGTAGTGCTTATTAATTTGGCACTTGAACTGAAATCGATGTATATAGATTAGACATCGATTTTATCATTTTAGTGCGCCATATTGCATCAATGTGAGACTCAGCATTTTGCTATGAGATTGATGCGACACAGATGAAACAAAATATTCAATTTAAGTTGCATCAAAAATTTTGTTAGCACCAAAATAATCATAAACAAATCTAATCATAAATTTTGTTAACACCAAAATATGAAGGTAATAAAGAGTGGTTCAACAATCGATACCTGAATAGCACTAATAAGAACGATATAAGACAAATGTTCACTAATCGATATCTGAATAACGCTAATTGGAACGATATAAGGCAAATGTTCACTAATCGATATTTGAATAATGCTAATTGAAAGATATAAGATAAGTGTTCAATAATTGATATCTAAATAATGCTAATCAAAATGGTATAAGGCAAGTGTTCACTAATCAATATCTGAATAATGCTAATTGGAACGATATAAGGCAAGTGTTCACTAATCGATATGTTACTCAGTAATCACAATCAGAAACCATCATGGTAGTCGATACAAATGTTTTATTCCATAATCGGAAGCTGAATCATAACTCCAATCGATAGTACACTTAAACATATGAAGTAATCGCAAAAGTGTTGTATAATCGATGTGAGTGTTCAATAATCAAAGGGATAAACATCAATTGATGCAGTACTTATTCAGTAATCATTATAATGCTTTAACATGAATTAATAGTGTATAATAGTAATCACTGTGCTACTTCAATATAATTGATGCACGATATAGTCTACAATCAATTATGGACTTAAACTTTAATTAATATGGACTTAGAAAAATGTATGAAGTGCATGAGGCTGAGATTTAGAATAGTTATTGTGATGATTCTTAACACGATAAATTAACCTTTATATCTCGTTGACAGACTTAATAGAAATTGTATGTTAATCACATAAGTTCAGAGTTTATGTTATCACCAAAAATCATATAGAAATGGAGATAAGAGGGTTAACAATCTCCCCTTTTTTGGTGATGACAAAACTCTAAGAAAATGAAATAGAATTTAGACTAATATATGAAATTATGCATCGGCGGTGAGGGCTCCCATGGGCACGACGGCGATGGAGATCGGAGCGATGGCGGCAGCAACAGTCGATCTGGCGAGAGAGCGAGAGAGAGAGAGAGAGAAGAGAAGAACCAGAGAGGAAGAGAAAGAGAAGAAAAGGAGAACAACGAGGGGGGGATCGCAGAAATAGAGACCGAATAATTCGATCGCTATTCAATCTCAAAGATCGCAAACATTTATGACCGAACTATTATCGGTCACAATTCGGTCTCCAATCTGTGACCGAATTGTGACCGAAAACGTTCGGTTGCAAACTCTATAAACCAACAACGCCAAACAGAATAAGTTAGAGACTGATTAAAATCAGTTACTATTCGGTCTCAAATCTTCCTTCGTAATTACACATATTAATTTTCTACATAAACTATATAATGTAATAACAAATACACCAAGTGTGAAGTGCTTAAGTTTACCCAAAAATCCAACATGGCTGACGTCCAACTGGCTGGGCCACCTGCTCCACCTCTGGATGATGACTCTCTACCTTTGTTATAAATAATAAGTACACTATTATTAAAAAATTGGAAGAAAATAACGTAGTAAAGTATGGCAACATGTATGTACCTGCCAGTGAATGAGATGGGGAAGGTGATGCTACTGGGACTGATGTGGACCCTACAATTATATGCACGTTAGAAAATATAAAGTTAATATACACAGTAATGTAAACAAATTGTATTTGGGTACATATATATATACTTGTCATTGGGAGAATCGACGTAGTCGGGGAGGCGGACCCTGCAAAACTATATGCATGTTAGAAAATATAAATTTAATATACACAGTAATCTAAAAGAATTGAGTTGACTACATATATACTTATCGGTGTAGACCCTCGGCCTACAGAAGTAGAGGGCCTAGTAGACGAGGTGGACTCCCTCCCACTACTGGGGGCTATGGACCCCCTCCCAGTACGTCCTCCACACACCATATCTCTATTGAGAACAATAAAGATATAAAATGACATGATCAGCACAGAATTTTGAAATGTAGATTTTTAATAATATATAACTGGAAACAACACTCAATTCTTAAAAAATTGTCAAATATTATCTATGTTCATCATCAGATGTTGAAGATATGTTTAACTCAATGTCATCTTCGTCATCGTCTTCATCCTCATCTTCGGTCCACTCTTCCTCCTCATCAGACTACACCTCCCCCTCAACAACCTGATCATCTAGGACAGTTGGGTCTACTTCATCCACTTCGTTATCCTTATATAAGAAAATTGGTTCATTTATATCATCTAGACTGAACTACGTAGAAGGAGCCAACTTTCGTGTGCAAGTCCTATCTGATTGGAGGAAATTATCATTAACATCTTCGACTTCCTTATCAGCTAGGACAAGCTCGTACTCAGAGAATCACCTTGCTTTCACTCTACAAGCAGCCCACGAATCTCTCAATTTGGGGGATGAATAGTTCAAATAGTAAACTTGTTGGGCTTGTGCCACCAGAATGAATGGCTTATACGTACTCAACTTCGACTTATGTTTGACATTAATGATCCCGTATGTTGTATCATTATGAATAGTGGTTGGATCAAACCAATGGCACTTGAAGAGAAATGCATGGTTGTCTTGTCCCAAAAACTGCAATTCGATGACTTCTTCAAGAATGCCATAATAGTCTAACTCATTTTCATTGTAGGCACTTCCCTTCACACAAACACCGATGTTCATCATAGACTTATTCCATCCATAATCTCTCATGTGAAATTGGTATCTATTCATAATGTAGTCTGGATAGACACATACAATCTTCGAGGGCCCATAACTAATCTCTTGAACTCTTGGATTAGTAATAAAGCCTTATTCAACCTATGTAAAAAATAAACAGAATACAATGACAATTATGACTAACTTACGCATAAAAACATTTCAACACATGCATAAAAGTAGATGGACACTTACTCAATATTTTAACTAAGTAGCAAAAAACTTCTTTCATTCCTTTTCAACCTACACATCAGTCAGACGTGGATTCTGTTGAAGTATTTCTGACTTAAACTCTCTGCAATGTAAATGCAACACATCCTCGAATGATGGGAATGACAAATAAATTAGGTACATAAAGACATTAACGTTGAGGGCTTACTCAATGTAAGGGTCTAGTTCTGTGCATTTCATAAAGATGTAGATCTCTGTGGCTACCAACTCTCTTTCTTCGAGTGCGCGAGTAGAAGAATATCTGAACGCTCGTCCGAGATACTTGAATATAGAGAGTCGGTCAGACACATTAGAATCTCCACCATCATTATTACGTGGAGGTTGAGTACATCGAGTTCATATTTTCGACTGAAAATACATCGAACAAAAGTTTGATATCTCTTCAATAAGGTACGTCTGGGTAATGGAGCTCTCAACTTATGCTTCATTGTGGACTTTCATCTTAAGATCGTCCATGCACCTACGACGACAATTCAAATGAATACATAGGAAATATAAAAGATCGTCGTAATGTGAATAAAGGAATATACCTCTCAAATGGATACATCCATCGAAATTGTACTGGACCTCGAACTCTAGCCTCATATAGCAAATGGATGATCAGGTGGTCCATTGAATCAAAGAATGCTGGATGAAATATCTTGTCTAATTTATAGACTGTCTATACTACATTCTGCTCGATATTTTGCACTTCATGGAGTATGAGTTCTAATGCACATAAAATCCTAAAGAATTGACTCGGCTTGGTCAATGCTCCCCATATCTGCTTCGGCAACAACTCACGAAAAGTAATTGGAATTAATCTTTGTATGAAAACATGACAGTCATGACTCTTCATTTTGTACACTTTCCCCTCATTGACATTTACACAACAGGCAATGTTCGAGACATATCCATCTGGAAATCTCAATTGCTTCAATCATTGGCACACCTCCTTAATTTGTATATCCCCAAGCACATATGAAACTTTAGGTTGTACGACTTTTCCTCTTACATGTTGCAATTCTAGTTCTGGACGTCTGCAAAATACTTTCAAATCTATTTGTGCCTTGACATTGTTCTTCATTTGTCTTTGATGTCCATAATTATGTTGAACACATTATCAAATACATTCTTCTCAACATGCATGACGTCTAGGTTATGTCATATCAAAAGAGTTGACCAGTAAGGCAATTCCCAGAAGATACTTTGCTTCACCCAATTGTGATCCTTCCCAAACCCTAGGAGTTGTCGGGTACTACCAGCCAATTGTGATACAGTCGATAAGTTTTGGACCCACCTCGCCATGTTTCCATCAGACTCTCGTTCCATATCTACCTCATCCAATTCAAATGTATTCTTCATAAATGAGTCCTTCTGCCTTCGAAAGGATGGTCACTTGGTAGAAACCGTCGATGACAATCGAATCAACATGATTTTCCCCCAGATTTCAACACGAATGATTTTGAATCCTCCATACAATAAGAACATGCCAACCTCCCATGTGTTCTCCAGCCAGATAGCATGGCGTACGTTGGAAAGTCACTTATTATCCACAGTAATGCAGCCTTCAAAGTGAAATTTTATCTTCTGGATGCATCACAAGTAAGAGCCTCATTTGACCATAACAATTTCAGCTTATCAATCAACGATCTAAGATATATGTCTAAATTTTTCCTGGAATTTTTGGACTAGGAATCAGCAATGATAGGAAGAGATTCTCACCCTTCATGCACATGCCTAGTGGAAGGTTGTACGGTGTTAAGAATACTAGCCAACATGAGTAAGATGCCACCATGCCTCTGAATAGATTGAAGTCGTCCGTACATAAACCCAGCTGCACGTTGCATGGATCTCTTGAGAAGTAAGAATGAGTAAGGCTAAAATGAGCCCAAGCTTCACCATCGCCCATCGACAGGATGACTGAGTTCACCATCATCATGATAGACTCTTTTCGCATGCCAAGTCATATGTCTAGTTGTCTTTGGGGACATGTACAACCGCTGCAATCTGGGTGCGAGAGGAAAGTACCACAGTGACTTGTAAGGAACGTCCTTCTGCTTTGACTTGTCTCCTCTCTTAGGCTTGAATCTATCATGTTTACAGATAGAATATGATGTCTTATCTGCATCATTGTTGTAATAGAGCATACAATGATTACATGCATCAATTTTCATGAATCCAAACCTCAGATCATTCACCATCTTCTTTGAATGATAAAAATTCTCAGGCAACCTCTCTGATTGAGGTAGCATACTCTTGATGAGTAAGAGAAGTCGATCAAAACAACTCTCACTCATATGAAATTCAAACTTCAAATTCAATAGCTGCGAGACTGCAGACAACCATGTATACTTCTCACAACCATCCCATGATGGCTCATCAGCATCTCGAAGTAACTGATAAAATCTCTGAGCTGTGTTATTCGACACTTCTTTGTTGTATTAGTCATGTATTAGTCATCGTGAATATTGAACTCCAGACCAGCAGCATTGATAACCATGTCTACGTACATACTTGTGGTGGCGAAGTTGGCCGACTCATATGACTGCATATTAAACTCACCATGACATGACCAAAACTCATAATCAACAACAAATCATCTCGTGTACAAATGATGTTGCACATCCCATGTCGATCCACTTTATGTTCGTACAAACCGAATAGGGACATCGGATGTTACCCATCGGATCAACTGCTATCAAAGAATTCCTCAATACAAACTGAATAAAACTGTCAACCCCGTCTTTAAACTCATCTATCACAACTCGATTAACTATTCTACGGCACATCCATGACCTATTCTCAGATGACATTTTCCCTGCACCGATTAAATGTCATCTCATAAGCATCACTTAAAATTTAGAAATTGTATAACAACTTAAAAGAGTCACCATAAAGTTTCTGGTTGGCCATTTATTGAGTTAAAATCGATCCACTCTCGTATCGTTCGACTTAGTCAAAATGAATAGGTTGGACATATTATTTAGATTATCACTTTTTACCCATCCATAAATATTTGATCGCACTTAGATTGTCATTTACTATGTGTTTGTACAATTTGTTAAAAATTTTGGCAGCATCTCCCCACACCTCTCCGATATGCCAAAAATATTTATTGATTAAGAAATTTTCTTAAACACTTATTTCTAAGTGGTTAAGAAAATATTCAAAATCAATAAAAGGTATACCAGAGAGGAGTGAGAAGACACAACCAAAATTTTCAAAAAACTGTACAAACACATATAGTAAATGACCACCTCTGTAACAATACGGTTGTTCGGATCCGGGTTTATCGGGTCTATGCGTGGTGCTCTTGACCAAGAGACGGTCAAAGGGCTGTTTGTGTGGTTTGTGTGCACAGGGTGAGCAATGTGGGCCGGATATGCCAGCCCATTTGCACTGATGGTTCACTGTTTTGAAATGCGGCGGAGCCAGGCGACGCGATTTGAAGGCGTTGGTCTTTCCCGACGCGATTCAGTGAACCGCCTCTGGATGCGTGTCGCTCGGATCCTATGTGGCGTCAGCTTGGGTGGACGTGTTTAGGGAAGTTAAACACAACGTCTGCCCTGGACGCGATTTTGATCAGAGTTTTAAGTGTATCGTTTCGCCCAGACAGAGCAAAAGCTGCTCTGTCCGGCGAAGGGGAGGAGCTGATACGGCTTCTCCGATGATTTCCAATGGATCTCGACTCCGGTTGGCTCGTGCGGTACGGGAACCACGCGAGGACGGCGTTCGGAGCGTGGGCGTGCCGTTGGCGAGGAGGTTTTGGGGCGTTCTTCGGCATCTTCTTCCGGTAGGGAGACTTCCCCTTCTATTTACTTGATCTTGAATGGTTTTTAAGGGAGGTTGGAGCATGTAAGGGTGGTTTGATGTATGTTAAATGATGCTTGTGTTGTTTAGCTGGTTTGTGTTTCGGAATTGTGTTTGGTTCTTCATTGGAGAGGGGTGGATTCGGCTTGTGATCTGACCCCCTTGCTACTGTTGAAACGCGTCTAGGATGGCTGACGCGTTCATATTGAACGCGTCGCTCTGAGCCAACGCATTTCAGGTAGGGCTGCAAACGGGTCGGGTTCGGAACCGGAAACACAGATTCTGATTCCGATTCCGATAACCGAAATATGGTTCCGATTCCGATAAAATCGGAATGGTTAATTCCGATTCCGTTCCGATTTCGATAACATTACCGGAACTGAAATTCCGATAAGCTAAGGTGTTTACCATATTTTTACCTTTTGAGTTTATGATAATTTATCGGAATAACCGATACCGATTCCGATTCCGATTATTTTTCAATTCCGATTCCGATTCCGACAGCTTATCGGAATATCCGATACCGATTCCGATAAGCTGTCGGTATCATTTTCTGATTCTGAAACCGATAATTTTTATCGGAATCGGGTCGGAATATCGGGTTCCGTTTACACCCCTAATTTCAGGTTTTGTCTGTTACGTTAAGGTGGCGTTGGGGTCGCGTCTGCTTGACCTGACGCGTTAATTTGGAAACGCGTCGGTGTTGTCGGACGCGACTATGTGTGGACCATAGTTCGACCGGTTGGGGTCTAGAAGCGTCGTGTCGGGCCGACGCGACTTGGTCGCATCACTAAGGTCTGTTGCGACAGCATTTTGAATAGCGTCTGAAATGGTCGACGCGATTCAGGTGGCGACGGCTGTGTCCGATGCGTTTAAGATCTGAGGTTGATTTATGGTGGTTGGACAATGAAGGTCCTGTGTGGACCTAGCCCTAGTCTTTTATTGTCTTCTAAAGTATACTTAAAGTGGTCAATGTTAGTATAACACGTTTAGGGTTAAGTGTTGTCATGTGATTCATATTAAGTGTATTAATATGAATAGAGATTGCCATGGAGGTCATGAGATGACCAATGACAGGCAAGGTGATTACGTGTTATTGTGATTAATGAACGGTTTTGTGTAGGATGGCTTGAGGGTCACAAGGTGACCGAGGATAGGCTATTCCTTACACTTGTGTACCGTGGGTTGTACGTAAAGGTCTTACATGTATGTATACCGAGATTTGTGTGCTTGCCGAATCTGGTGGTCCGGTGCCTATTCCGGAATACCTCTTTAGTCGGGTACCCCAGTTCCTAGGAGAGCCAGGCACATGTGTTGTGCTCGGGGCGTGTCCCGGTACAGTGTGTACCTTTGAGGTCTTGGTCGTCTTCCTGGACACCCTCACTCTTGTGTTTGAGTTGTACGTCCGGCTGAGGGAAAGACGACTGTGGGCAACGACTTGTGTTTGTGGGTGTGCAGTCACTTGTAGCGCGCTCGTGGTTGGGGGACGGACACTGGTAGACGTACTGGTCCCCAGTTAGTCCTGTGTTTCCAGTGCCTCACTTTAGGGAGCTCAGGCCGGAGTCCCTAAAGGTGCCAGGCTTGGGACCTGCAGCTGTGTGGTCTACAGATATGGTGTTGGTTGGTCTCCACAATGGTTTACTTTGAGTGCTTATGGAGCTGTAGCTAGACTGTGCGATCCGTGGCTACGAGACTAAGAGGTGGTTCTTGTGCTGTGTTGTCCGGGTTGGATACTGGCGTCATGAACCAGTAGTCCATTCCCGTGTCATGGCATCGTTCCGTTCTGACTCGTGGTTTGCCACTGGCCGTGGCTTGTGTGCTATGACTCGTCAGTTGAGGTTTGATCGTTGTGGTGTGCCCTGGTGGTGGCACAGTTCTGGTTGTGGTTCTGTGATGGTACCTCGTGGTGATAGGTACCTATACCCTTTGTGGATTACTTCGTGTGCCAGTCTCCTCACGTGTAGAGGTGGACCCGTGTTTCGTGGAGGTCAAGTGGTGTGACCTTCCTCACGTTGTGTGCTACCCTGTTTAGGGTAAGCCTGTGATTGTTGTTTGATGCGTGTAAGGATTGGCAGGTAGATGCTAGTCCTGTACCCTACGTAGGTAGGTTGTCTGTGAAGCTTATAGTCGGGCAGTGGTTTGCCTGTGGGGCTTGTAGCTTAGGTGACCAGTTGTTGTTGTGGTTTTCCTGTGAGACTGTAGCCTAAGCAGTGGTTTGCCGGTGAGGCTTGTGGTCGAGGTGTTTGTCTGTGAAGCTTATAGTCGGGCAGTGGTTTCCCTTTACTTTCCGAGACTGGGTTTAGCCTGTGTGTTTGTGATTAGTTGTTGTTTAACATGCTTGTGTGTGCATGTTATGCTTCGGCTACCGGCGTTTCCAGTGAGACCCTTTTGGGTTGAGGTCTCTTTGTGTTGTTGTTGTTTCCTTGTGGGAGGTCCCTACTGAGCTGGTGACTTGTTGAGGCTCACTCCCTTACAACTTGTTTCAGGTATTGGCCGACTTTGGCGTGGTTTACGTAGGAGTAGTGCAGACTTGTACCACCAGCAGTAGAGTAGTTGAGTCGTTTGAGCTTGTGCTCCCTCGGGGTATGCCCCAGGTAGTTGTACTCTTTTAATTGGACATGTAATAATTGTAATGGGACTTTTGTACATTGTGGTTTACAGTTATATACATTTGTACTTTTCTGTGTTATATTCTGTACTTGTGGTCTTTTATATTCTTACTGGACACGTGTTAGTGATATCCCTTGCAAGACTTCGGTCCGTTCGCGGGAGACGGATCTGGATATGGACCCTTATTGACATGCATGCATACATCGAACAGAACAACGTAAGAAATAAATAAATTCATCTCAAAAAACATATAAACATTGACATGCATACATACATCGAACAGAACAACACATAATTTAAAAAAATATTTAAATAAAGTATTTCCAATAATAAAATCAAATTTATATCAGAGTATAAAGAATAAGTAATAAAATGATGAGAAGTGTATTGTGTTCTTGGGATGTTCTTAGGGAAACTTAGTGCGGAAATAGACCCACTAAAGTACCCGACTAACAGTCAAACTCGAATAGCTTATATTACCACCTCGAACAGTCGTCGGCCCTTGAAACTCACTCCACGGGTGCCAGAAACCCCAGCACAACTGTTCGGAGAGGCTTCAATTTTATATTGGAATTAAAGTTGGAATGCTTCTTCCTGCTTTTGTTATGCAGGTATGCTTGTTAGCCAAAAGGTCACAGTGGTCAAAGTTCTTGTTTTAATTATCAAATGTAATTATTTGGAAGAGAGAACTAGTTAGTTGCCTTTTCTAAAAGGACATATAATAAGTGAAAGGAGCTTTTGACCTGTTGCAACATTTGAATAGATCTGGAGAATGTGTTCGTGAAAAATGTGTACTTTCTGGTGAAATTTTCTCTTGTTGGTGTATCACCCAGTGTGTGTCTTGTCGATGCACATAGACACTGCATTAGTTATTTTATGGAATCAGCTTCAAAAGACTATTAAGTATTAAGTAATTATTTGGTTTCTTAGGATGGGTCAACTTTTAAATGTTTTATGGTTTCATCTCTAGTGATAATTACTAATGAGCATTGGATGAGTTAAGAGTTGGTTGTTTTGGGTAGATTTCACAAACCCTAGACCATGGTTTGCAATCTCTCGAGAATCTCTCGAGATCTCTCAAGATTCTCTGTCTCTCCAGCTTGCCAATATCCGAGATGTACGAGACATATGATGCCAAGATCTCTTCAAATTCTTTGTCTCATTTAAGCTTATTGAAATCTATCACTTCCTTTCCCGACCACCAGACCAATGTGGTTGCAATTTAAAGGCCTTCCTCATAGAGAAAGACTCATAGCCATAGCTAATATGTCCACTGCAAGTCTTATAGGCAACTTTTTTCTTGAGTCTTCTTGCATTATTTTCTCATGTTGAGTGGTTAACTAGATGAGATTACAAATGGTCTTAATATAATTTTTGTTAGTGCTTCTGGTCTCTTGAGATTAATATGAGATTTCCCCAATGTCTCTTCTCTACAATCCTCTCGAGATAAAATCGAGATCCAAATGACATCTTTCATTTCTGATCTTTTAATTCTTGTTAATGTTTTAGGTTTTTTTTTTTGCATAATCTACTTAATTCTTGCTTTATTTTTGGAATATTTCTCATTCATGTTAATTCTTGCTTATTTGTTGTTAATTCTTGTTTAAAATTATGATATGAACTTATTAAAACTTAAAACTCCTACTAGATTGTTGCTCTTAATTATTATGACATCTAATTGTAACATGCACTAATGATGGCTATCAATGTATCCAATTATTTCTTTGGCTTAAAAATAATATTTTTGTCATCACATGCGATACATATGTGTATATATCATTTTTTGTATCCCAATATCTTCTGATTTGATCTCCCGAGATTTTACCAAGAACTCTCCGAGATCTCTTCTCTCCAAGCCCTTTGAGACGAAGTTGAGATCCAATATAGCAAACTTTGCCCCGAACTGACCCATTGGCACGATTGATGCAGTCGACGGTGCTGAAAACGACACGAAACTGAGCTCAGGGGTATAATTGGGCTTGCTGGCCCAGTCCTGGCGCACTGTGCTAGGCCTCAGTCTGGCCAACTAACGACAGGGTTGCCTGGTTAGGCCAAGATTGAGATTTCTGTCTGTATTAGCAATGGGGTTTCTAACGAAAACATTTTTATCAGAAATGCCGAAAAAAATTTCGACAAAAATATATCCGTTGGCAAATACCGACGACATTTTCAACGGAAATATATCTGTCAGAAATTCCGTCGTTAATACCACTTTTTCTTGTTGTGAGAGAAGGAAGGGGGAACTCAACTTCTTTCCCTTGGCCATTCTCTTCTTCTCTCTCATTCTCTTTCTCTCTCATTTCTCTTGTGTTTGCTCATACCTACTGTGGTAAAAGAGTGGAGGAGAGAAAGGTTACATCCTACCCTCTCTCCACTTGTTGTCCCTACCCTCTAAGTGGTTTATGTATTTTTTAATTTATGTTGTTTAAACTCGTAGAAACCTTGAATACTACATTGAAGTTGTGCTTTCATTTTCTTTTCCCTAGTTTAAGTTGTTTTTGCCAAATTTAATCATTTCTCATTAGATGTGTTGATTTTTATTTTTATTAAAATATTTGTAAAATATTATTCATTCAAGTTGTGTTTTTATTTTATTTCTCATAGTTTAAGTTGTTTTTGTCAAAGTCCCTTGTTTTCCATTAGCTGTCTTAATTTTTAGATTTTTTAAATGTAAAAAAGATAAAATAAAATAAAATAAAAATTTTGATGAATAATATTAAATAGTACAAAATGGATATGTGTCATGTTTTTTAGGCAATAAGACATATGCACCCATGCTCCATTCAAGGTGCATTAAATGCTCTTGCCTCTTCCCTTTTTCATCTATCTTCTCTTTTTCTTAATTTCCTCTCTCTATTTCTCTATCATATTTCCTCATATTTCTATCTCTTTTTCTTTACATCTTGCCGCTTTTTCTCTCTCTCCTCTTCTATCTCTTTTCTTTATTGTCTTTTAATTAGATTTGAATTAAATGTCATGACTAAAGCTATATTAAAGAAAATACTTTTCAACCTAAAGAGTTTCAACTAGACATCAACCTCTATGTAGATTCGAGTCGTACCCATTGTTCTGCTATGTATTTCACTAATTTTATGAGTCCAATTTTAGATTGATATGCCAATGTGTTAATGACACCGTGCGATCAAGCATCTATATTTCCAAATGAATTGTAGGCAACAGAATTTTCAGTCATAGGAATCTTGATGTGAAGCTTCTCCATCCATCTCTCTTTGTTAATAGATATCGGCTTTCTAATTTTTTGACATGTTTTTGACTTTTTTAGTGGATATAAAAACAATCATTTTCACACCAATTTTCTCATTTCTATTTATGATAATATATAATTTTAATTTATTTATAAAATATGCACTTTTAGATTCTTGTTTTTTAATAATAAAATCCTTATCTTCAAAGTGAATGGAATCTATCTAACTTACCTCTCTCTTAGCATCAATTGCTCCCATTGTTGTCAATTCCGTCCTGTTTACTACTATTCCCAAAGTCAGTAAATTGCAGTTGATATTGTATGTTCTTTCCATTTCCAATTTTCTTAGAAGAAATGAAAGTAGAAAATATCGTTTCCATCTCCAACTCCCCGAAACCTTTAACAACCCTAATGCCTCCCTCTGTCCAATCGAATCCTTTGAAACTAACCGGAATTCCGAAAGGGAAGTTCGACCCGAGAAGTTCCGTATTTGAATGAATCTTGTGCAGTGGAATTTATGGTGACGGGAATATCGATACGAAGCTTCTCCATCCCTCTGCTCATCCCTACACACAAACACAACGATGCGTAGCATGTGGCCTCGTTTTTTTTTCTTCTTAATCAACATCTCATCTTTTACCGAATATCCTTGAACAGTTTTTTTTTAACCAGGGAATATTCTTGAAACTTGCTATTTCAGTAGAATCGTCCTTAAGGGTGTAAACGAGTCGATATGTTCGACGAGTAATTTGAAGTTCGACTCGATAAAAATTCAGTTCAACTCGTTTCTTTAACTAATGAGTCAAGTTTGAACAAAAAAAAAACTCGATTTATAAATGAGTCGAGTCTGAACACATGTGAGTTCGACTCGATTATATTCGTGAACAGCTCGATTAAATAATCGTTAAGAGTTTGTCTAAGTATTTGTTAAGCTTCGTTTAAATATTTGTTTAAATATAATAAGTATGAGAATATATTGATATAAACATATTTATTTATTTTTATATAGTTATTATTACAAATAAAATACTTACGAGGGCTTAAATGTCATAGACTAAATCCAATGTATATATACAAATTATGCACATGAGGGTATACACACAAATCATATAAATAGGGGCATGAACATAAAATTTAGTGTTACAAGGTTATCTTCTTCCTCCCGAGACCGGCCTGCGCAGTAGGTGAATCTCCCGATGAGGCCGAGGGATGCACGGTCAGCCACTGACATCTCCAGCGACCACCGTGGACCATCCGTCGATGGCGGATTGTGCTCTCAGCGGCCGCAGTACCGTCGCCGATGGTGCAGAAGGGGGGTTCTGGTGGTGTGCGAAAGGGAGTTGCAGCACCGCCCCTACCTTGTCGTGCACCGACCCCCTCCTTTGCAGTGTCTATCTATTAATCTCATATTACTTGTGGCAAATTATGAATATATTTCAAACATTATATTAAAATAGTTAAATCAATAAATTTATAGAGGCTATTAAGATATGAGTTTGAAATAAGATAGATTTAGGTCTTACGAACGATCAATTTTTTACTTGTAGATTGGATTGGACTTACTTATATATACGAACTCGCAAATTCAATTAAGCTTGTTAAGATACTCGTTAAGAGCTCGAGCTCGAGAGTATTTAAACGAACTAAGTTTGAACATGTATTTTCAACACTCAATAAAATTTGAGCTCGGCTCGAGTTTGTTGGGTTGAGTGTGGTTTTAATGTATTTCTCCTCATAGTTTTGATGATGACATTTTGTGATTTTAATGCTTAATGGGTGGAACATGTTACATACATCATTTATGTAATAACAATGCTCAAAAAGCATGTTTCAAATACTTTACACCTCATACTTTGATGATAATACCTTGTACTAATGTATTATGTGTTAAATTCTCAGGGATATACAGGTTTTATCATGGTAGTGTCGACACACCCATTGATGGTGGCGACACTGGGTCATAGTCCCTGAAGCGTTTTCATGAAAACAGGGTCAAGTGTGTCGACACAGTCCATGGTCGTGTCGACACTAGACCCAGCTTCTAGGAGATCCATTTGTCTAACTAGAACAGTGTGTCGACATAGTCAGTGGTCGTGTCGACACTAGACCCAGCATCCAGAAGACCCTTTTTGCACAATTGGGAAGTGTGTCGACACACTCAGTGGTAGTGTCGACACACTCCGGCTGAAATCTCAACTTATATTTTATCTGGACACGTGGCTGCCTAGGGTTCAATGGAATCCATCTTGGATCATGTGCCCACGCACTCCAAGGGTGCCATTGGACATGTAGGGCTATAAATACCCCACCAATCGGCCCCCAAGCCAAGTGAGACCTCCAGAATATTCCAGCAAGAGCCTTTGGCGGCAAGAAGAGGAATCTCCCGCTCCTGCTCCTGTTGTTGCTATGGTGATCCATCTGCATCCCTTGACAGCACAAGAGATTGAAGGAGGGCTTCAGAGAAGGAGCTGAAGCACCACTCAAAGGAGTAGATCCAGCAGAAGCCAGCACTTGAGGAGAATCTGAAGGCGACTCAGAAGCAATTGAAGCAGAGCATCGCCCAGTGACTCAAAGCATCAACAAATCTCCACAATTCAACCTTCTGCAAGGGATCTCCATTGAAGAACATACTCTGTATCTAATTCTCTTAACTCTGAAAGTGTTCTTCTGATTCATCCATGGGAATTGTGCATAAAGTGTTGCACAAGTTTCTGTGAATGAATTTGTCTTGAATCAGATCATTGCTAGATGATCTGATTTATGTTGATCTTGATCTAGCTTGTGGTTTGTGAGCTATTGTGTTCAGTTGTGTTGAGTTGAATACTCTGTGTGTTTTTGAGCAAGTGTGCTCAGTTTCTGGAGCAATTGTGCTCTAGAGTTGGTGTGTGAGTTGTCTAACTCAAGTGTGTTGGAGTTGTCAAGCTCCAGTGTGAGTTGTACTCTTTTGAGTAGTGGAGCCTCACTGTGTGAGGGGTGGATGTAGGAATCACTGGTGTGATTTCCGAACCACCTAAAAATCCTTTGTACAGTGGTTTGATCTGCTTATCTTCGTTAGATGCTTGCATAGGATTTCGAACTCACACTAATTGTTGAATTGCTTTACACATCTTCCACACACAATCACCCTTCAGATAAACAAATTGTCTATGTGAATAGATCTCTGATTAGAAGTAACTTTGAATTACTCAAGCTTCCGCATTAATTGGGTAAGATCTATTCAACCCCCCCTTCTAGATCTTATCCTTCCACATATTCGATCCTACAATTGGTATCAGAGCGGGTTCATATCTGTGTCTGATCTGATTTGAGTGTTTTTGTCTGATTCTTGTGTCTCACTTGCTTGAACTGTTTGGGTGTTTCAATCACTGTATTTCATCTTGCTTAATGGATTCTCGAGGATTTCTTGTTGAAGGCCATTCCATTAATATACCACTATTTTTCAATAGGTCTGATTACTCTTACTGGAAAAATCGCATGCAAGTCTTTCTTAGGGCTCAGAATTATGAAATCTGGAGGATAGTTGAGGTGGGCCCTTATAAAAATCAAGGAGATGAGGAAACTTGGACTAGAGAACAGATTAGGAGAGCCACTCTTAACTATAGTGCTATGAACATGCTTCAGTGTGCAGTCCATCCTAAAGAATATTCAAGAATATCCATGTGTAAATCTGCTAAAGAGATGTGGGATAAACTTGAATTAATGTATGAGGGAACATCTCAAGTTAGGGAAATTAAAGCAAACATACTTGTTTCTGAATATGAATTGTTCATGATGAAATCTGATGAATCAATTTCTGAAATGTTTGCTAGGTTTATGACAATTGTTAATGGACAGAAGGCACTAGGTAAAGAATACACTGATGCTGATTTGGTAAGAAAGATTTTGCGCTCTCTCTCATCTATCTGGCATACTAAGGCCACTGTGATTGAAGATTCTAAGGATTTGTCCAAAATCTCTTTGGATGAACTCATAGGATCTTTAATGACATATGAAATAAATTTGAAAAGAAATGAAGAGCATATACTTAAGACCAAACCAGTAGCACTTAAAGCCTCATCAAGTAACAAAGAGAAAAGTCAAGAGAAATCAAGTTCTGAAGAGTCTGAGTCCAATGAGGATGAACTTGCCCTCATGACTAGGCAATTCAGAAAATTTCTAAAATCAAGAAAAGGAAGATTCACTAGAAAGAAGAAATTTTCTTCTGGCAAAAGGAACATTTCTTTTTCAAATGCTAATTCTAATAGAAATCAAAAAACTGATGAGATTATTATATGCTACAGGTGCAACAAAGCAGGACATATGAAATGAGAATGTCCTGAGAACAAGAAGGACAAGTACAAAAAGAGCAACAAAATGAAGAAGCCTAAAGCTATGGTAGCAACTTGGTCAGATGATGACCAAAGTGAAGATGAAGAAGAAAAGTCCTCAAGTTCAGGGAATGAGGAGCTATGCTTCATGGCTAACAGCAGTGATGGAAAGGTAAGCACTTCCTTTGAACAATACTCTATTGAAGATTGGCAAGATGCATATGCCGAATTGGTTGAAAAGTTTTCTGAAACAAGAAAGGAAAACAAGTATTTGAAAAGGAAATTTGAAAATGCCATGCATGATACTTCACTGAGTAGAAGAATCACTGAACTTGAAAATGAGGTATATGAACTTAATGAAGAAAATGAAGAACTTTTGAACCAAATTGATGAACTGAAAATTGTATCTCAAAAGGCCAATAATAACTTTGAAAAACTCTCTGAAAAAATAGAAGTGCATCAAAAGGAAAAGCAATAAGAAATTGATGAAATCCAGAAGCTTAAGAATTTGTTGGAAGAAAAGGAACAGGTAATTGAAAACTTCACAAAAGGAAAAGACAATCTCGACGCTTTGTTAGGAGCAAGAATGAGATCTGAGAAACATGGACTTGGTTTCACCACACAAAAATCCTTGAAAAATAAATCTGGTGAAAAGGAAGAAAAATCTTCAAAAACTCCCTTGATAAAATTTGTTAAAAGTGCCCGTCCAGAAAACAACAATGAACAAGTGTCAATTAATACTTTTAAAACTCTCAAAAAATAGAACAAAAAGAATGTTTATAACCAAAAGAAGCAAAACAGGTCGATACTAATCAACCACAAGATGAAAGCTGTTGTTGAGTCGACACCAGTCCAAAACAGGTCGACCTGTCCAACTCTGAAAATCAACAATCAGCTAAACAAAAAATCAAACAAAAGCTTGAAAAATAATAAAAACATAAAAGGAACTTTCATGATAATTCTTGGACATCCAAGACAACACATCAATATGATTGGATCAACTCTTGGAATCATTGGCATCACAATCCTTATTGGTACCATTCACAATTCTTTTATCCAAAATTTCCAAGATATCAACAGAATCCTTGGTTTGAATTTCCATACATGAATGATCATGCCCAATTTCATAATCTCCATGCTCATGAAAGAAAGAACACTGGTGTTTTCATTCCAAAAGGAAATGTTAGATTGACAAAAAGAAAAATCACTTCTGAAACCAAGGAAATGCCAAAAACAACTCAAATATGGATTAGAAAAGATCTATTGCCTTTACTCAAACAAACTGATGGTCCCAACAATGTTTGGGTACCAAAATCTTTTCTTCTCTGATCTGATTTTTGCAGAAAGGTCGTGCACCCAACTCCAACACTTGGTTTCTTGATAGTGGGTGTTCACGACACATGACTAGAGACAGAACAAAGTTCTCATTTCTGATTGAAAAAGAGGGAGGATCTGTCACATTTAGAGGTAAAAATAAAGGGAAAATCCTTGGATCTGGAAAGGTTGGTAAATCCTCCTCAAACTCAATTGAAAATGTGTTGTTAGTTGATGGCTTGAACTATAATCTGTTGAGTATTAGCCAACTGTGTGACAAAGGTCACAAGGTTGTGTTTGAATCAGATTTTTGCAAAATAATTGATTCTTCAACTGAAAAAATAAATTTTTTGGAAGAGAGAAAATAATGTCTACATGATCAATCTTGATAAAAATTTTGCTCAAAACATTTGTTTAGTTGCAAATAAAGATGAAATTGCATGGACATGGCATAAAAGACTTGGTCATGCAAGTTTCAATACAATAAGCAAACTTTTAAGGCTAAATCTGGTTAAAGGACTTCCTGAATCTTTTCCAAACATTGAAAATCAACTTTGTGGGATATGTGCTCAAGGAAAACAAATCAGAAAATCTTTTTAACACCTTCAATGATGTACTCACATCTAAGCCACTAGAATTACTTCATATGGACCTTTTTGGACCAACAAGGATCCTTAGTCTTAGTGGCAAAAGATATGGCTTTGTCATCATTGATGATTTTACTAGATATACATGGGTTATTTTCTTATCCCACAAGAGTGATGCTTGTCTAGAATTCAGAAACTTCTGCACCTCTGCCTTAACAGGTTTTTCACATAAAATAAAATCTATTTTGACTGATCATGGGGGAGAATTTGAAAACAAAACATTTTCTGATTTGTGTGCTGAACTAAACATTTTCCACAAATTCTCTTCTCCAAGAACTCCAGAACAAAATGGAGTTGTGAAAAGGAAAAATAGAACACTTGTGGAAATGGCTAGATTCATGCTCTTGGAAAGTAAACTGCCCAAATCCTTCTGGGCTGAAGCTGTAAACACAGCAAATCACATTCTAAATAGAGCATTGGTCAGACCAAAAATCAGAAAAACCCCTATGAACTATTGAAAAACAAAAGGCCAACTTTGTCTTACTTTAAAGTCTTTGGTTGCAAATGCTTTCTACATAACAACAATAAAGAAAATCTTGATAAATTTGATGTCAAAAGTCATGAAGCTATTTTTCTTGGCTATTCAGAAATTTCTAGAGCTTTTAGAGTGTACATTCTCAAAAATAAAATTATGGAAGAATCTCCACATGTAGTTTTTAATGAAAACTCCTTCTCAACTGATGATTCTACATCTTGCAGGATTCCTCAAAACAAAGAAGAAGATGATTTTATTGTTGACTCTTCACCAACTGTTGAGGAAAACAAAGATTCTCTTAAAACTCTGGACAACCATTCACCTACCACAAGTGGATCAGGTAATATTGTTCCAGACTTGAATGCACCTCAAGAGGTAATTCCTGAAAATAGATTTTTGAGAGATCATCCAATTGAGAATGTAGTTGGTAATGTGCATGATAGAGTTAGAACTAGATCATCCTTTTTGAATGCAATTCATGAAGACCCTCTAGCACTAATTTCCCAAATTAAACCCAAGTCAATTGATGAAGCTCCAATGAGTGAAGATTGGATCAATGCCATGCATGATGAACTTCATCAATTTGACAGAAATCAAGTGTGGGAATTAGTACCTAGACCTAGTGACCAATCTGTTATTGGCACTAGATGGGTATTTAGAAATAAACTGAATGAAAATGGTCAAGTTGTTAGGAATAAAGCTAGACTTGTTGCCAAAGGGTACAATCAAGAGTTTGGTATTGATTTTGAAGAGTCATATGCCCCTGTAGCTAGGCTAGAAGCTGTGAGGATATTCCTTACTTTTGCATCATCTCTGAAATTTAAAGTTTACCAAATGGATGTCAAAAGTGCCTTTTTAAATGGATACATCAAAGAAAATGTTTTTGTAGAACAACCTCCAGGCTTTGAAAATGAAAAATTTCTTAATCATGTTTTCAAACTTCATAAGGCTCTTTATGGTCTTAAGCAAGCTCCAAGAGCTTGGTATGATCGTTTGAGTTCATTCTTATTGGAGAAAGGATACACACGAGGTAATGTTGATCAAACTCTGTTCACAAAAATAGTAAATAAATAAATAATTACTGTCTAAATTTATGTTGATGACATAATTTTTGGATCCACAAATAAAGGTTTGTGCACTGAATTTGCTGACCAAATGCAAACTGAATTTGAAATGAGTTTAATGGGTGACTTACAATTCCTTTTTGGACTGCAGGTTAACCAAACTAGTGAAGGGATCTTCATAAGTCAAACAAAGTATGTCAAAGAACTTCTGAAAAGGTTTAACTTTCATAACCTCAAGCACTCAAGCACACCAATTGCGGTAAATGTAAAACTAGAAGAAGATTCACTTGGTAAGTCAGTAGACCCAAAGACATACAGAGGTATGATTGGATCTCTACTTTATCTTACTACTTCTAGACCTGATATTCAATTCAGTGTATGCTTGTGTGCAAGGTTTCAAGCTAATCCTAAGGAAAGTCACATGTTAGCTGTCAAAAGAATCTTTAAATATCTTGTTGGAACATGTGAACTTGGCATTTGGTATCCTGCTGGTTGTAAATTAGATTTAATTGCTTATTGTGATGCTGATTATGCGGGTTGTAAGCTTGATAGAAAAAGTACAAGTGGCTTGTGTTTATATCTAGGTGGATGCCTAATTTCTTGGGCTTCTAAAAAGCAACACTCAGTTGCTCTATCCACTGCAGAGGCTGAGTATGTTGCAGCTGGTTGTTGTGGCACTCAAATCCTTTGGGTGAAACACCAGCTCCTAGACTATAATCATGAGTTAGGATGCATTCCCATCTTATGTGACAACACTAGTGCTATCAATTTGTCTAAAAACCCAATTCAGCATTCACGTACAAAACACATTGAGATAAGACATCATTTCTTAAGGGATGAGGTGGCTAAGAAATCTTTTGAACTTCTTTTCATTGAAACTGAAAAAAATTGCTGATATCTTCACTAAACCTCTTCCAGAAAATAGATTTTCATCCTTAAGGAGAGAGCTTGGGTTATGCAAATGTCCTCATTCTCCCTGACCTCTCTATCATTGGGTTGAGTGTTGTGTGTGTCCTTGTTCAGGCACACTCTGAGGGGGAGTCATTGCTTCATGATGTAAATATTTCCTTCTTTTTACATTCTTCTATCCATCTACATTTCAAATAAAACACTTCAATTTCCTTTTGCAAATAAATTCTTCTGTCTCACATTGCATTGAAATTCTTGGTATATCAAATGGTGATTTGAAGAAGGACAAGTTAGACACTTTCACTATGCGTGAGTATATGTCTCCGCCAAGTATCAAGAGTCATATATGCAATTGTTGAGGGGGAGTCTTCTTTCAAAACTTTTGATTCTCCTTATCTTGATGAAGGATTTCTGGGATCAACAATTCAGGGGGAGTTAAGAATTCATAACTCATTTTTTTAACATAAATTCAAGATCAATTCCTGAGTTATCACAACTCCCATTCATGATATGCTCATTAATTTTGTCAAAGAAACTCCAGGATAATTTTTGACTGATCTACTACATCTTTACAGTCAATTCTCAACTATATTCTACAATCCTACAGTAATTTGAATCTCTTTCAAGACTTGAAGTTCATATATGCATTGAATTTGGACATCTCTTTTACAACTATTGTGGGAAAAGGCTGCTCTCAGTTTCATAATATTCTCCTTAAATCCATCATTCAATAGAGCAATGGCACAAATACTGAGAAACTACAAACCTTCACATAGAATGAAGTGCCATGTATGTCATGAAGTGTTTTTGCTATCTCTGTTCAAAAGGGTTAAACAAAATAAAAATAATAATAAAAATAAATTTTCTGACAATATTGATGATAACCGAGTAACTGAAAATATTGGCGTCTGATAAACGTATATTTTCATGTCAAAAGGTTATCATTTGCCCCTTGAAACTGGATAATGAGCAAATCTCTAGTAACCAGGGACTATGGTGTGTAAAAAGTATTAGTTCTTGTGTGAACAAGATTTACTACATTTGATAGTTTGATTAAAAAAAAAAGTGTCCAAGGAGAATCAATCAAAACAGTCAACCTTGCCCCACCTCAGTGTGCTTAAGTCTGTTTAATTTCATCGCCACTGACTTCAATCTAAAAGAAATTTTCATTACTTTGGATTAGAAGAATATGAAAGTTTGTCATTGATTGTGTTGAATGTCCTATATCATTCAAATTGTCATTTCAGTGTTTCATCTTAATTAATGAACATATCCTGTAGGTTGTTGTTTATCACTTGGGTTAATCATGGACTTTTGTTGAGAAATGACAAATGACTTCTTTGGCATCTTAAAAATCATTGACTAGTTGATTCTATATATCTTTCATCATTATAAAGTTTTTCACTCCAAAATTTCCTGTACCTATTGTTAGTTTTTGACTAATCAGGTCGACACAGTCCTATTCATGTGTCGACACAATCTCTGGTCAGGTCGACACAGTCACCTCCTGTGTCGACACTATTGCTTCTCCAGGCAGTTTTCTTTCTTACCCCCTGTTTAGCGTAAAATGTTCCGGCGGCACACCTCACCTCTTCATCTCTTTCGTAGGCCCTTTTTATATGCCCTTTTACATAGGTCAACGCAGGCCCCATTTCATACCCCTTACCCAGGCGATTTCTCTTGTTCCTGCCATCTTCTTCCTCCTCTCCACCCTCTCTCATCTTCTTCCTCCCCTCTCTGCTTGCAAGATGCCTCCCAAGCAGACTCCACGTCAAGGCGCCAGGTCTAGGGCTACTGCCCGTGGGGTTGTCATTGACGAACCCCCCACAGAAAGAAGGAGTAAGTGCCGCCATGATCCGGCTCAGCAACAAGGTCTGTCTTCACCCTCTCCTACTCCCTCCAAGCGAGGTAGGTTGTCTTCTTCTAGTCGTGGCAAGTCTGTTAGAGTGACTCGTCATCCTCGAAGGAAGATTCTAGTTGATACTTCAGAGGAATCCTCCTCCACTTCATCTGGGTCTTCCAATTCTTCTGAGGCTACACCCTCCAAGTTAGTCACTGGAGGGAAATCTATTCTCAAGCCCAGGGCTGTTGATTTGGATGATGACAATTTTGCCAGTGCATTCCCTGATGTCTTCAATTTCTTCAAGTTTCAAGGCTGGCTGCCTTTTAACTCTAAATTTCGCACCTTTTATCCTAGACTGGTGCAAGAGTTTTATATGAACTTGACTGTTCTGCCAGAGGGTTATCAGTCTGAAGTGAAAGGGGTCTCCTTTGTCTTATCCACTGAGCTAGCTTCTACATTGTTTAAAGTTCCTGATGAGGGAGAAGATTATCATGACTTTGAGTTTGATTTGCATGAAGCATATACTTTACTCACTGGTCTCCCTCATGATGCATCAGACTCCAGGCAAACCTATGTCACTCGATTCAACACAAACACCTTCCCACATGTTCTTAGGTTGATTCATCACATTCTTACCACAATTATCACACCACAGGGTGGTGGAAGGGACAGACTCACAGATATTCAGAGGTTTGTCATTTACTGCATGAAAAAGGATATCAAAGTTAATTTGCATGTGATCATGTACCAAATTCTGACAGAAACAACTAGGAAGGATCTTCATAGATCACTGCCCTATGCTGCTCATCTGACTGTTGTATTTAAACACTTTGGTGTGTCTTTTAAAAATGAGCGAGTTCAGTCCATTCCAAAATCCAACATTTACTGTCTGAAACACTTGCAAAAATTCATGGGTTTTCGGATTGAGGGTGATCAAGTCAGTAGGGGACCAGTTATTGAGGCACCTGCTGCACCTAAAGGAGAGGATCTTCCACCTGCTGCACCTGAAGGAGAGGATCTTCCACCTGCTGCACCTGAAGGAGAGGATCCTCCACCTGCTGCTCAATCTCCACAGCCTGATCAAGAGGTTCACCCCCCATCTGATGCTGGAGTCCCACTTCCTAAGGATATACCTCAATCACCCACACTGCATGGTTCTTCTCCAATACTTCCTGATGAGGATCCTCCATTTACTGGTTCAGCCTCTACTTCAACTGGTGGACCTTCTGTTCCACCAGAGTTGTACACATTTCTTGAAGACAAGTTTGGCACTATCACTTCTTCTATACAACAAATGGCAGACAATTTTGAGCTTCGTATTCAAAGGTTGGAAAATTCAGTCAATGGTCAGTTCATCAAGCAGAAAGAGTTAGCAGAACATGCCACACATAGATTCAACAGGCTCATTGGCACCTTGGGAGATAGTTGTGGCCAACTGAAAGATCTACAAGACAAGCTTGAAATAGTTCTTCAAGGGATTTTAGCTAATACTCAGAAAGGTCTATTCAATAGTCAGGAAACTTTTTCTCAAGTGTCAAAGACTAGACTCTCATTTGCTCACCTAGTTGATGATATGGAAGGTATGAAGAACCTGTTAGCCCATGTTGATCAAGAAATGACAACTCTCAAAAGTGAGCTTCGCAATTTTAATAGACATGGCACTGTTGCAAGTTCTTCTTCAGCCTCCCAACCTGTGTCAGCTGATTTCAGTTCTTTTCAAGCCAACATGTATGACAACTCTCAACGAATGGAAGAACTGCTACATACTCATTTGGCAACAATGCAAACTCAGCTGAGATCAAACTTATCTGCTATGGAGACCAGGATGAAGTCTATAGAGTCTGTTTTACTTCCTATCCCTCCTCCACCTCCATCTTCTTGATGGATGTCCTGTTTTGATGATGTCAAAGGGGGAGAAGGGTTTGTTCATATTGTGAAAGGAAGCTTGTCTGCAAATACTTTTTGGATGTAAATGTCATATCTTGTATGGTTCATTTTGGAAAGACATGGTTGTTAGTAACATTTTGTTCTGGTTGTGATATTTGTCATATGTTGTTAAATCTTTTTCAATGGCATTTGATGAAGTTAATGAAGTTGTTGAAATTCATTGTTCATTGTCATTCAGTGTATGTGCTTGGATTCTGTGAAAGAATGGCTTAAAATCACATCCTTAAGAAAATCAAATTTTCATGTTGACTTAATGTTGCCATCATCAAAAAGGGGAAGAATGTTGGGTTGAGTGTGATTTTAATGTATTTCTCCTCATAGTTTTGATGATGATATTTTGTGATTTTAATGCTTAATGAGTGGAACATGTTACATACATCATTTATGTAATAACAATGCTCAAAAAGCATGTTTCAAATACTTTACACCTCATACTTTGATGATAATACCTTGTACTAATGTCTTATGTGTTAAATTCTCAGGGATATACAGGTTTTATCATAGTAGTGTCGACACACCCATTGATGGTGTCGACACTGGGTCATAGTCCCTGAAGCATTTTCATGAAAACAGGGTCAAGTTTGTCGACACAGTCCATGGTCGTGTCGACACTAGACCCAGCTTCCAGGAGATCCATTTGTCTAACTGGGACAGTGTGTCGACACAGTCAGTGGTCGTGTCGACACTAGACCCAGCATCCAGAAGACCCTTTTTGCACAATTGGGACAGTGTGTCAACACACTCAGTGGTAGTGTCGACACACTCCGACTGAAATCTCAACTTATGTTTTATCTGGACACGTGGCTGCCTAGGGTTCAATGGAATCCATCTTGGATCATGTGCCCACGAACTCCAAGGGTACCATTGGACATGTAGGGCTATAAATACCCCACCAATCGGCCCCCAAGCCAAGTGAGACCTCCAGAATATTCCAGCAAGAGCCTTTGGCGGCAAGAAGAGGAATCTCCCGCTCCTGCTCCTGTTGTTGCTGTGGTGATCCATCTGCATCCCTTGACAGCACAAGAGATTGAAGGAGGGCTTCAGAGAAGGAGCTGAAGCACCTCTCAAAGGAGCAGATCCAGCAGAAGCCAGCACTTGAAGAGAATCTGAAGGCGACTCAGAAGCAATTGAAGCAGAGCATCGCCCAGTGACTCAAAGCATCAACAAATCTCCTCAATTCAACCTTCTGCAAGGGATCTCCATTGAAGAACATACTATGTATCTAATTCTCTTAACTCTGAAAGTGTTCCTCTGATTCATCCATGGGAATTGTGCATAAAGTGTTGCACAAGTTTCTATGAATGAATTTGTCTTGAATCAGATCATTGCTAGAGGATCTGATTTATGTTGATCTTGATCTAGCTTGTGGTTTGTGAGCTATTGTGCTCAGTTGTGTTGAGTTGAATACTCTGTGTGTTTTTGAGCAAGTGTGCTCAGTTTCTGGAGCGGTTGTGCTCTAGAGTTGGTGTGTGAGTTGTCTAACTCAAGTGTGTTGGAGTTGTCAAGCTCCAGTGTGAGTTGTACTCTTTTGAGTAGTAGAGCCTCACTGTGTGAGGGGTGGATGTAGGAATCACTGGTGTGATTTCCGAACCACCTAAAAATCTTTTGTGCAGTGGTTTGATCTGCTTGTCTTTTCTAGATGCTTGCATAGGATTTCGAACTCACACTAATTGTTGAATTGCTTCACACATCTTCCACACACAATCACCCTTCAGATAAACAAATTGTCTATGTGAATAGATCTCTGATTAGAAGTAACTTTGAATTACTCAAGCCTCCGCATTAATTGGGTAAGATCTATTCACCCCCCCCCTTCTAGATCTTATCCTTCCACATATTCGATCCTACAGAGTTCGATTAAAAATTAGTGAATAGAACTTGAGCAGCATAATATTCGGCTCGACTCGACTCATTTACATCCCTACCCATTCTATCTGTGTTAAACTCAAATGTAATACTTAAAAGATATTCTTCACATTTGGAGAAAAATATTAAAAGATATTCTTGCTTTTGCTCCTTTCAGAGACCACATGTAGCAGTCGTTGCTTTTTCCTTTCCACCTTTGCTTCCCCTGCTGGACCTGCTCTCTCTCTCTCTCTCTCTCTCTCTCTCTCTCTCTCTCTCTCTCTCTCTCTCTCTCTCTCTCTCTCTCTCTCTCTCTCTCTCTCTCTCTCTCTCTTCAAGTATTTGCCAGCTTTTAATGATATCGAATTATTTGTTTTACATGGGGACATTTTGATAAATAAATAAGGTGACTTAAGATAGGACAAGACGACAAGTAGGAGGTCCCGAGTTCGATTCCTGAGGGGGGCTTACCTGATCTACATGCAATCCTCGAGGTGTGTAGGTCTGAAGTTTTTTCGATGAAGTGAGGTAAGAGTAATACGGGTACACGGAAAGCAGGGGCTGCCAAGTCCTGACCTTGGAGTCCACGAACACTAATCTCTGAGTCCACAAAACCACATAGTTCCTCGTTATAAAAAAAAAAGACGACAAGTAGGAAAACTCAAGATTTACAATTTTTTAGTTTCACAAATGGTACGTGCATGGAGAGAGAGAGAGAGAGAGAGAGAGAGAGAGAGAGAGAGAGAGAGAGAGAGAGAGAGAGAGAGAGAGAGAGAGAGAGAGAGGAGGTGTAGAGGCTTTTACAATCGGAAAAAAATTATCATATGTCATTTTGGGTTAATTTTAATTCTAATTAAGTTTGTCATTTTTAACTGGTGACAGTTAATAAGAAGTTTTTTTTTTTTGAACGGCCATGGATCACAAGGGGTATTAAAAAATATAAAGATTATAAAATGACATTTGAAATATCAAAGATTTCAGAGGTGATATAAGAAATTATTGGGGTTTTTGCATATATATATATAACTTGAAATGAGGGATTTTTTAAGGGTTAGCCGTACCACACCGTATTGGTATATTACATATTGTGGAGGTCATTTCTAACCTCCTGAGGCTACGTATAATAGTACGGTCGTTCGGACCCGGGTTTATCGAGTCTACGTGTAGTGCTATTGACCAAGAGATGGTCAATGGGCAGTTTTAGTGGTTTGTGTACACAGGGTGAGCAGTGTGGGCTAGTTATGCCAGTCCATTTGCATTGCTGGTTCACTGTCTGGAATCGCGGCAGAGGAAGGCGACGCGATTATGAACGTGTCGACCTTGCTGGACGCGATTCCAGGAACCGCCTCTGTGACGTGTGGCACGGGTTTCCGTTTGGCGTCGGACAGGGGGGCACGTTTAAAGGGTATAAATGCGGCATCTGCCCTCGACGCGATTTCGATCAGAGTGTTAAAAGCTTCATTTCGGACAGATAGAGCAGAAGATGCTTTGTCCGGCATAGGGGAGGAAGTTGTGGCGTCCCTGATGGTGGTTTTCTGGGTTTTGTTGGTACATTGAAAAGTTTGGATAGAAGTATTGAGGATGGTACCAAAAAGGATTGTAACAACATTGGTTCCAAGAATTGGTCCAATCAGCTTGATGTGCTGTCTTGGAAGTCCAAGGTTATCATGAATGTTTTCTCTTGTGTTTTTCTTATTTTTCAAGTTTTTATTTGATTTTTTGGTTGACTGGTTGGTGGTTTTTGAGGTTGAGCAGGTTGACCTGTCTTTGATTGGTGTCACTCAACAGTCACAGATTTCATATTTTTGTTGATTGGTGTCGACCTGTCAGGTGAGTGTGTCGACCTGTTTGGTTTCTCTTTGTTCTTGTTTTTCAAATTCTTTGTTGTGATACCAATTGGTGTATTGTTTGACACTTGCTTGTTTTTGTTTTTCTCAGGACTAGGACTTTTGACAAATTTAATAAAGGTGCTTTTTCCCTCATTTCACCAGATTTGTCTTTCTTGGAGTTTTGTGTTGAAAATCCTAGTCCATGTGTTACAGATTTCATTCTTGTTCCTAACAAGGCATCGAGATTATCTTTTCCTTTTGTAAAGATTTTAATGACTTGTTCTTTTTCTTTCAACTGGTTTTCTAAATTTTTGATTTCATCATCACTTTGTTGTTTTTCTTTTTGTTGTAATTCCAATTTTTCAGACAATTTCTTAAAGTCATTGTTGGCCTTTTGGGATGCAAGCTTGAGCTCATCAATTACATTTAGAAGATTTTCTTTTTCTTCATTGAGCTCAGCCACTTCATTTTCCAATTTAGAGATTCTTTGTTTGTTGATTGGTTATGCAAGATGTTTTCAATTTGCTTCTTTAGATGCTTATTTTCTTTTCTTGTTTCAGAATAGTTTTCAACTAATTCAGCATAAGCATCTTGCCAATCATCAATTGTATAATCTTCAAAGGATGTACTTACCTTTCCATCAGAACTGTTTGCCATAAAGCAGATTTCCTCACTTTCAGAACTTGAGGACCTTTCTTCTTCATTTTCACTTGGATCTTCATCTGACCAAGTGGCAACCATTGCTTTAGGCTTCTTGAATTTATTGATCTTCTTGTATTTTTCCTTCTTGTTCTCAGGACATTCTCCTTTCATGTGTCATGGTTTGTTGCACCTGTAACAAATAACAACTTCATCAGTTTTCTGATTTCTATTTGAATTGGCATTTGAAAAGGAAGTATTTCTTTTCCCAGATGAGAATTTCTTTTTCCCAGTGAATTTTCCCTTTCTAGATTTTAAGAATTTTCTGAATTGCCTGGTCATGAGGGCAAGTTCATCCTCATTGGACTCAGACTCATCAGAACTTGTTTTCTCTTGATTTTTGTCCTTGTTACTAGATGAAGCTTTAAGTGCTACTGGTTTGGTTTTGATTATGTACTCTTCATTTCTCTTCAAGTTTATTTCATAAGTCATCAAAGATCCTATGAGTTCATCCAAAGAGATTTTGGATAAATCTTTAGAATCTTCAATGACTGTGGCCTTATTGTGCCAAATTGAAGAAAGAGAGCACAAGATTTTTCTTACCAAATCAGCATTTGTGTAGTCCTTACCTAGAGCCTTCAGTCCATTCACAATGATTATGAACCTAGCAAACATTTCAGAAATCGTTTCATCAGATTTCATCATGAATAATTCATACTCAGAAAGAAGAATATTTGCTTTGGTTTCTTTTACTTGGGATGTTCCCTCATAGAGTAACTCAAGCTTATCCCACATCTCTTTGGCAGATTTGCACATGAAGATTCTTGAGTACTCCTTTGGGTGGACTGCACATTGAACCATGTTCATGGCACTGTAGTTCAGGGTGGCCCTCCTAATTTGCTCCCTGGTCCAGGTTTCCTATTCTCCCTGGTTTTCATAGGGACCTACCTCAACTACCCTCCAAATCTCATAGTTCTGGGCTCTAAGGAAGACTTGCATTCGATTCTTCCAATAGGAATAGTCAGTCTCATTGAAGAAGGGTGGCCTATTGATGGAATGGCCTTCAGCAATGAAACCTCTAGAATCCATTGAATCAAAATAAGGTTCAAAGAAGGAAACACTTAACAAACAAGCAAGTGAAACACACAGAACAAACAAAAACACTCAGATCAGATCAGATCAGATATGAACCCGCTTTGATACCAATTGTAGGATCGAAAAAGGGATGGGCCAGATCTAGAAGGGGGGGTTGAATAGATCTAGGCCAAATACTGCAGAAGCTTAGCCAATTTTAAAGATGCTTTGAATCAGAGTCAACTTAGAAAAGCAATTCACAGATCTGATGAGTGATTGTGTGAATTAAGTGATTAAAGTGAGTGATCAAGTTGATTAGAAGAGTAATCAAAAATCCTATGCATACATCTAACGCAAGGTGAAGTTAAATCACAGATCAAACCACTGCACAGAGATTTTTAGGTGGTTCGGAAATCACACCATGTGATTCCTACATCCACCCCTCACACAGTGAGGCTCCACTATTCAACTTGAATACACCACACACTGGAGCTTGACAACTCCAACACACTGAGTTCAACAACTCACACACAACCTCTAGAGCAAGACTACTCTAGAAACTTGAGCACAACTGCTCAACCACAACCTGAGTGCGACGACTCAACACAATTGAGCACAAAGGCTCACAACCAACTTGCTAGATCAAAAACAACAAGATCCAGATCCTCTAGCAATGATCTGATCCATAAAGAGTTCATTCAAGGAGACTAGTGCAACAAATCATGCACAATCTCAAGAATGATTCAGAAGAACTAAGGGGAATTAAGGAGTTGTATGTAGAATCCTTGTTCTTCAGATGAACTCCCTTGTAGAAGGCTGAATTGAGAAGATGCTTGAACTCTTGAAGTCCCTGGGCGATGCTCTGCAATTTATGCCTCTGGATCTTCCTTGAACTCTTCTCAATTGGCTGCTTCTACTTGATCTGCTCCCTTGGAAGTGATCTCACTTCATCTTCATGGATCAATCTTCACTTCTTGTGCTTGCAAAGATGGGAATTGACTTGAAGCAGCACAAGGAGAGCAAGAACGGGAGGAGAGCTCTGTCTTGCCGCCAAAGGGGCTTTCTGGAAGGCTCTTCAGGAGTTCTGCTTCTTGGGGGCCGATTAGATAGGTATTTATACCCCATCATGGCCAAAAGAACCCTTGGGGTATGTGGGCACATGATCCAAGGCCGATCCAAGTGATCCCTAGAGTGCCACATGTCCTGGTGGGACTTAAAGTGAAAAAGTTGTCGGAGTGTGTCGACACACTGTCCCAATTCCACAAAACAGGTCTTCTGGGAGAGGTCACTAGTGTCGACACTGCCTGGGACTGTGTCGACACACTGTCCCAACCTATCAACTGGGTTCTCTGGGAGCTGGGTCTAGTGTCGACACCACTTGGGACTGTGTCGACACACTTGACCATTTCTTCATGACTTTGCCTTAGGGTTTGATACCCTGTGTCGACACCAGTAGTGGGTGTGTCGACACTACCCTTGCAAGAGATGTATGTCCCTGAGAAATAAACACAAAATCATTAGTCCAATGTATTATCATGAATATATATGATAAAATGTGTTTGGAAACATGCTTTTTGAATATTGTTATTACATGTGTGATGTATTTAACATGTTCCATTTATTGTGCATTAAAATCACAACTTGTCATCATCAAAATTATGAGGGGAAATGTATTAAATTCACACTCAACCCAACAATCTCCCCCTTTTTGATGATGGCAACATTAAGTCCACATGAAGATTTGAATTTACAATGAAATGTGATTTTAAGCCATTTATTCACACAACATTCAATCACATACACACTGAATAACAATGAACCCATGTTTCAATATTTTCATTCACATTCATCAAAGGCCATTGAGCACAATTTAGCAACATTTGACAATTTTGCACAATGAAGTACACAGGGTTTGACATTTACAATCATCCATTCATGACATGTCATCCATTCATTACAAAAATTTCAATCACATTCAATAAGTACTCCTTCTCATTCAACAAAGATATTCATTACATAGATATTCAATTACATTCCAAAACAAGTTCTTTCTCATTCAACAAAAGTATTCATTACAAGGATATTCCTTCTCCCCCTTTGACATCATCAAAAGATAAGATCCATCAAGAGGGTGGAGGTGGAGGAGGAATTGGAAGAAGGAGAGACTATATGGTCTTCAATCTTGACTCCATTGCTTGAAGGTTGGATCTCAACTGACTTTGCATGGTAGAAAGTCTGGTATGCAGCAGTTCTTCCAACCTTTGACTATTGTCATACATGTTGGACTGGAATGCAGATAAATCAGCTGAAATGGGTTGTGAACTTGAAGAAGAGCTTGCAAATCCATGTCTGTTGATATCTCTGAGCTCCTTCTTAAGGGTAGACATCTCATTGTCTATGTGAGCTGATAGGTTCTTCATGCCTTCCAAATCATCAACCATATGTGCAAATGAAAGTCTAGTCTTCGAAATTTGATTCACTGCTTCCTGACTGTTGAATAAATTCTTCTGAGAATTTACTAATATCCCTTCAAGGACCTTTTCCAGCGTGTCCTGATGTTCCTTTAACTGAAGGGATGCATCACCCAAAGTGCCAATTAGCCTGTTAAACCTTTGGGTGGCATGATCAGCTGCTTCTTTCTGCTTAATGAACTGAGCATTCACAGAATTCTCTAACCTTTGAATTCGGAGCTCAAAACTCTCTGACATCTGGAGGATGGAAGAGCTGATGGTATCAAACTTGTCATTCAAAAAAGAATATAGCTCTGGTGGAACAGAAGGTCCACCAGTGGAAGTAGAGGCAGATGCTTGGTAATGTGGAGTGAAAGAAGGAATTTCCACATCAGGGAGATGTGGTGAAGAGGCTTGAAATGGAGGTGTGTGAGGAACATCCTGAGGTATAGGTACTCCAATTTCATTGGGAGGCTGGTCCTCTTGATCATGTGGAGGAGAGTGGGCAACCTCAGAAGGTGGTTCAACAACCTCAGGAACCACTGGGGCCTCAACAACTATAGGACCTCTTCTTACTTGATCACCTTCAAGTCTGAATCCCATGAACTTTTGCAAATGCTTGAAGCAATAGATGTTGGACTTTGGGATTGACTGGGCTTGCTCATTCTCAAAAGATACTCCAAAATGTTGAAAAACTGGTGTGAGATGAGCTGCATAAGGAAGGGATCTATGAAGATCTTTCCTTGTAGTTTCACTCATAATCTGGTACATGATGACATGCAAATTGACCTTTATCTCTTTCTTCATGCAGAATATAATGAACCTCTGTATGTCAGTTAACCTATCCCTTCCACCACCTTGAGGAGTGATTATAGTGGTCAAAATGTGATGGATCAGTCTCAAAGCAGGTGGGAAGGTGTTGGTGTTAAACCTGGTGACATAAGTCTGCTTGAGGTCTGACTCAACAGCTGGGAGTCCAGTCAGCAGAGAATAGGCTTCATGAAGGTCAAACTCAAAATCATGATAGTCAGCACCTTCATCAGGAATTCGAAATAATGTAGCAGCTAACTCAGTAGGCAACTTCATTGATACACCCTTGACCTCAGACTGGTAGCCCTCAGGTGTACATTCCAAATTCAGATAGAACTCTTGTACTAACCTTGGATATATGGTTCTGAACTCAGAAATGAAGGGCAACCAAGATTGAAAATTGAAGAACTGACGCACTTCTGGGAAGGTAGTTGCAAGGTCAGTGTCTTCAAGGTCAACAGCTCTAGGTTTTAGGATGGATTTCCCTTCACTAGCCAGTTTAGAAGGGGTTGCCTCAGAGGGATGAGATGAACCAGATGAATTTGAGGAAGATTCCTCAGAGACTTCAGGAGAGGAGACCAATATCTTCCTCCTAGGGTGTGCAGATGTCCTCTGAGAAGGACCTCGACTGGAAGAGGGTACCCTACCTCTCTTGGATGGTGTAGGAGATGCAGATGAAGCACCTGGCTGCTCTGCCGGGTCATGCCGACGCTTGCTTCTCCTCTCAGTTGGAGGTACGTCAACGGCAATGGGCCTGGCAGTTGCCCTAGAACGAGCACCACGGCGAGGCATTTGCTTGCGAGGCATAGTTGCAGGAGAAGAAGGAAGAACAGGGGATGGTGGAGATGGTGTGAAGAGGATGGAGACAGAAATTGGTGGGAAGAGGGAAGAAGGATGAAAACTGCTGCCGTTTTCAAAGGTAAAGGACGGCCATGGGGTCGACCTGGGAAGAAGAAAAGGGGTTTTGGGGTAGAATAGTCCGCAGGAACAACAAATCCTAAACCGGCGCCCCAATAGATAAACCGCCTGGATTGCCTATGTGTCGACACAAGACATGGGTGTGTCGACCTGGGCTTGGACTGTGTCGACACAGGAATGTGGATGTGTCGACCTGGCCTGAAGAAGTTTTGAAGGTTTGAGCATGAGGAAAATTTGTAAATTTTGGGAAATCTTTAACATGATGAAATATGGATGGAATCAACGTGACAAGGATTTTTAAGAGATAAAAAATTCATTTGTCATATTTTTACAAAAATCCAAAAACTTCAAGTTTTACACAACAACCTACAGGATATTTTCATTAATTGACTTGAGCCATTAAAATGATAGTTTGAGTGATATAGAACATTCAATAGCCAATGACAAACTACCATATTCTCCAAATCCAAAGAAATAGAAATGTCTTTTAGATTGAAATCACTTGTGATGAAGTTAAACAACTTTGAGCACACTGATGGAAGACAAGGATGTTGATTTTAAGTAATTCTCCTTGGACACATTTTTTTTTAATCAAACTATCAAATGTAGTAAATCTTTTTCACTCAAGAACTAATGCTTTTTACACACCATAGTCCCTGGTTACTAAAGATTTACCCATTATCCAGTTACAAGGGGTAAATGACAACCTTTTGACATGAAAATATACGTTTATCAGACGCCAATATTTCCAGTTACTCAGTCATCATCAAAATGTATAGATCATTTTTTATTTAGTTTTTGAACCCCTTTGAACAGAGATAGCAATAATACCTCATGACATACATGGCACTTCATTCATTGTGAAGGTTTGTAGTTTCTCAGCATTTGTGCCATTGCTCTGTTGAATAATAAATGGAAGGAGAATTTTATAAAATTGAGATCATTTATATCTCACATCAGTTGCAAAGAAGGTGTTTAAAGTCAAAGCACACATGATTTTTCAGTCTTTGAAAGAGATTTAAATTTCTGTAGTCTTGAAGAGTATAGTTGAGAGTTGACTGCAAAAATGTAGTAGATCAATCAAAAAGTCATTTTGAGGTTCTAGCCAAACTTAATGAGCACATCATGAGAGGAAGTTGATATAACTCAAGAGGAATCTTGAATTTTGTAAAAGAATGAGTAGTGAATTCATTAGCTCCCCCTGAAATGATGATTCCAAAAATTTTCATCAGGATAAAGATAAGCAAGAATTGGGAAAACTGAAATGTTTCTTTTTGAAGAACAAAAGCTCCCCCTCAACAATTGCATATTTAATTCTTGATACTTGGCGGAGACATATACTCTCGCATAGTGAAAGTGTCCAGACAAGCAGAACTTGTCCTTCTTCAAATCACCATTTGATATACCAAGAATTTCAACACAATGTGAGTTGAAGAATTTATTAACAAAAAGAAATGGAAGTTGATTTGAGAGAGATGTGAACAGCATGAATCAAGGAAGCAAAGAGAAATGATGGAACAGTGACTCCCCCTCAGAACATGCCTAAACACTCAACCCAATGAGAGTTATCAAGAAGATGGACATTTGCAAAGACCAAGCTCTCTCCTCAAGGATGAAAACCTGCTGTCAGGAAGAGGTTTAGTGAAGATATCAGCAATTTGTTTTTCAGTTTCAATAAAGAGGAGTTCAAAGATTTCTTTGCTACCTCATCTCTCAAGAAATGATGCCTAATTTCAATGTGTTTTGTTCTAGAATGCTGAATTGGGTTTTTAGACAGATTTATGGCACTTGTGTTATCACAAAGAATTGGAACACAACCTAACTCTTGGTTATAATCAAGAAGCTGATGTTTCACCCAAAGAATTTGAGTGCCACATCGACCAGCTGCAACATACTCAGCCTCTGCAGTTGATAGAGCAACTGAGTGTTGCTTTTTGGAAGCCCAAGAGATTAGGCAGCCACCTAAGTACAAACACAAGCCACTTGTGCTTTTTCTATCAAGTTTACACCCAGCATAATCAGCATCACAATAGGCAATCAAATCTAATTTACAACCAGCAGGATACCAAATACCAAGATCACATGTTCCAACAAGATATTTGAAAATTCTTTTAACAGCTAACATGTGACTTTCTTTAGGATTTGCTTGAAATCTAGCACACAAGCATACACTGAATTGAATATCAGGTCTAGAAGTGGTGAGATAGAGTAGAGAACCAATCATACCTCTGTATGTCTTTGGGTCTACTGACTTACCAAGTGAATCTTCTTCTAGTTTCACATTAATTGCAATGGGTGTGCTTGAGTGCTTGAGGTTCTGGAAGTCAAACCTTTTCAGAAGTTCTTTGACATATTTGGTTTGGCTTATAAAGATTCCCTCACTGGTTTGGTTAACCTGCAATCCCAAGAAAAATTGTAAGTCTCCCATCAAGCTCATTTCAAATTCAGTTTTCATTTGATTTGCAAATTCAGTGCACAGGCTCTTATTGGTGGATCCAAAAATTATGTCATCAACATAAATTTGGACTGCAATTATTTGTTTATTTACAGTTTTTGTGAACAAAGTTTGATCAACATTACCTCTAGAGTATCCTTTTTCAAGCAGAAAAGAGCTCAAACGGTCATACCAAGCTCTTGGAGCTTGCTTAAGACCATAGAGAGCCTTATGAAGCTTAAAAACATGATTAGGATATTTTTCATTTTCAAAGCCTGGAGGTTGTTCAACAAAAATATTTTCTTTTATGTAACCATTCAAAAATGCACTCTTGACATCCATTTGATAAACTTTAAACTTCAATGAAGATGCAAAAGCAAGGAAAATTCTTACAGCTTCTAGTCTAGCTACAGGGGCATATGACTCTTCAAAATCAATTCCAAATTCTTGGTTGTACCCCTTTGCAACTAGTCTAGCTTTATTCCTTATGACTTGACCATTTTCATTCAATTTATTTCTGAATACCCATCTAGTGCCAATGACAGATTGGTCACTAGGTCTAGGTACTAATTCCCACACTTGATTTCTTTCAAATTGATGAAGTTCATCATGCATTGCATTTATCCAGTCTGAATTCATTAGAGCTTCATCAATTGACTTTGGTTCAATTTGGGAAATTAGTGCTAGTGGGTCTTCATGAATTGCATTCAAGAATGATGATCTAGTTCTTACCCTATCATGTACATTGCCAACAACATTTTCTATTGGGTGATCTCTCAAAAATCTGTGTTCAGAATTACCTGTTGAGGTGCATTTAAATTTGGAACAACATTACCTGATCCACTTGGAGTAGGTGAGTGATTGTTCAAATTTTCATCAAGGTCTTCATTCTCCTCAACAGTTGGTGAAGAATCAACGATAAAGTCATCCTCTTCATTATCTGGACAGTCCCTGCAAGATTTAGAATAATGAGTTGAAAAGGAATTTTCATCAAAAACTACATGTGGAGACTCTTCAACAGTTTTGTTTTTGAGAGAATAAACTCTAAATGCTCTTGAAATTTCAGAATAGCCAAGAAAGATGGCTTCCTGACTTTTAGCATCGAATTTATCAAGATTTTCTTTATTGTTGTTATGCACAAAACATTTACACCCAAAGACTTTGAAATAAGACAAGGTTGGCTTTTTGTTTTTCAACAATTCATAAGGGGTTTTTCTGATTTTTGTCTGACCAATGCTCTATTGAGAATATGATTTGCTGTATTTACAGCTTCAGCCCAGAAGGATTTGGGCAATTTGCTTTCCAAGAGCATGGATCTTGCCATTTCCACAAGTGTTCTATTCTTTCTTTCCACAACCCCATTTTGTTCTGGAGTTCTTGGTGAAGAAAACTTGTGAAAAATGTGAAGTTCAGCACATAAATCAGAGAAAGATTTGTTTTCAAATTCACCCCCATGATCAGTCAAAATATTTTTGATTTTATAAGGAAAACTTGTTAAGGCAGAGGTACAGAAATTCCTGAATTCAGGGCAAGCATCACTTTTGTGGGATAAAAAGATAACCCATGTAAATCTAGTAAAATCATCAATAATGACAAAACCATATCTTTTGCCACTCAGACTTAGAATTCTTGTTGGGCCAAAGAGGTCCATATGAAGCAATTCTAGTGGCTTAGATGTGAGTACATCATTGAAGGTTTTAAAAGATTTTCTGGTTTGTTTTCCTTGGGCACAAATCCCACAAATTTGATTCTCTACATTTGAAAAAGATTCAGGAAGACCTTTGACCAAATTTAGCCTTAACAGCTTATTTATTGTTCTGAAACTTGCATGACCAAGTCTTTTGTGCCAAGTCCATGCAATTTCATTTTTATTTGCAACAAGACAAATGTTTTCAGAAAAGTTTTTATCAAGGTTGATCATGTAAACATTGTTTTTCTTTTTCCAAAGAATTTTATTTCATCAGTTGAAGAGTCAATTATTCTGCAAAAATCTGATTCAAACACAACTCTGTGACCTTTGTCACATAGTTGGCTAATGCTCAGCAAATTATAATTCAGACCATCAACTAACAAAACATTATCAACTGAGTTTGAGGAAGATTGACCAACCTTTCCAGATCCAATAATTTTTCCTTTATTTTTACCTCCAAAAGTGACAGAACCTCCCTCCTTTTCAATCAGGAATGAAAATTTCGCTTTATCTCCTGTCGTGAGCACCCACTATCAAGAAACCACACATTTGAGTTGGGTGCACGACCTTCCTGCAAAATTAATCAGTGGAGAGAAGATTTTGGTACCCAAACATTGTTGGGACCATCAGATTGTTTGAACAATGACAGCAAATCTTTTCTAATCCAAATCTGACTTGTTTTCTATTTTGTTTTATTTCAGTGGTGTTTTTTGCCTTTTTCAATTTATCCTTCCCTTTTGGAATAAAAACACCAGTGTTCTTTTTCTCATTAGGATGGAGTTTTGCATTTGGACATGATTGTTCATTTGTGGAGGTCCAAACCAAGGGTTTTGTTGGTACATTGAAAAGTTTGGATAGAAGTATTGAGGATGGTACCAAAAAGGATTGTAACACCATTGGTTCCAAGAATTGGTCCAATCAGCTTGATGTGCTGTCTTGGAAGTCCAAGGTTTATCATGAATGTTTTCTCTTGTGTTTTTCTTATTTTTCAAGTTTTTATTTGATTTTTTGGTTGACTGGTTGGTGGTTTTTGAGGTTGAGCAGGTCGACCTGTCTTTGATTGGTGTCGACTCAACAGTCACAGATTTCATCTTTTTGTTGACTGGTGTCGACCTGTCAGGTGAGTGTGTCGACCTGTTTGGTTTCTCTTTGTTCTGGTTTTTCAAATTCTTTGTTGTGATACCAATTGGTGTATTGTTTGACACTTGCTTGTTTTTGTTTTTCTCAGGACTAGGACTTTTGACAAATTTTATTAAAGGTGCTTTTTCCCTCATTTCACCAGATTTGTCTTTCTTGGAGTTTTGTGTTGAAAATCCTAGTCCATGTGTTACAGATTTCATTCTTGTTCCTAACAAGGCATCCAGATTATCTTTTCCTTTTGTAAAGGTTTCAATGACTTGTTCTTTTTCTTTCAACTGGTTTTCTAAAGTTTTGATTTCATCATCACTTTGTTGTTTTTCTTTTTGTTGCAATTCCAGTTTTTCAGACAATTTCTTAAAGTCATTGTTGGCCTTTTGGGATGCAAGCTTGAGCTCATCAATTACATTTAGAAGATTTTCTTTTTCTTCATTGAGCTCAGCCACTTCATTTTCCAATTCAGAGATTCTTTTGTTTGTTGATTGGTTATGCAGGATGTTTTCAATTTTCTTCTTTAGATGCTTATTTTCTTTTCTTGTTTCAGAATAGTTTTCAACTAATTCAGCATAAGCATCTTGCCAATCATCAATTGTATAATCTTCAAAGGATGTACTTACCTTTCCATCAGAACTGTTTGCCATAAAGCAGATTTCCTCACTTTCAGAACTTGAGGACCTTTCTTCTTCATTTTCACTTGGATCTTCATCTGACCAAGTGGCAACCATTGCTTTAGGCTTCTTGAATTTATTGATCTTCTTGTATTTTTCCTTCTTGTTCTCAGGACATTCTCCTTTCATGTGTCCTGGTTTGTTGCACCTGTAACAAATAACAACTTCATCAGTTTTCTGATTTCTATTTGAATTGGCATTTGAAAAGGAAGTATTTCTTTTCCCAGATGAGAATTTCTTTTTCCCAGTGAATTTTCCCTTTCTAGATTTTAAGAATTTTCTGAATTGCCTGGTCATGAGGGCAAGTTCATCCTCATTGGACTCAGACTCATCAGAACTTGTTTTCTCTTGATTTTTGTCCTTGTTACTAGATGAAGCTTTAAGTGCTACTGGTTTGGTTTTGATTATGTGCTCTTCATTTCTCTTCAAGTTTATTTCATAAGTCATCAAAGATCCTATGAGTTCATCCAAAGAGATTTTGGATAAATCTTTAGAGTCTTCAATGACTGTGGCCTTAGTGTGCCAAATTGAAGAAAGAGAGCGCAAGATTTTTCTTACCAAATCAGCATCTGTGTAGTCCTTACCTAGAGCCTTCAGTCCATTCACAATGATCATGAACCTAGCAAACATTTCAGAAATCGTTTCATCAGATTTCATCATGAATAATTCATACTCAGAAACAAGAATATTTGCTTTGGTTTCTTTTACTTGGGATGTTCCCTCATAGAGTAACTCAAGCTTATCCCACATCTCCTTGGCAGATTTGCACATGGAGATTCTTGAGTACTCCTTTGGGTGGACTGCACATTGAACCATGTTCATGGCACTGTAGTTCAGGGTGGCCCTCCTAATTTGCTCCCTGGTCCAGGTTTCCTCTTCTCCCTGGTTTTCATAGGGACCTACCTCAACTACCCTCCAAATCTCATAGTTCTGGGCTCTAAGGAAGACTTGCATTCGATTCTTCCAATAGGAATAGTCAGTCCCATTGAAGAAGGGTGGCCTATTGATGGAATGGCCTTCAGCAATGAAACCTCTAGAATCCATTGAATCAAAATAAGGTTCAAAGAAGGAAACACTTAACAAACAAGCAAGTGAAACACACAGAACAAACAAAAACACTCAGATCAGATCAGATATGAACCCGCTCTGATACCAATTGTAGGATCGAAAAAGGGATGGGCCAGATCTAGAAGGGGGGGTTGAATAGATCTAGGCCAAATACTGCGGAAGCTTAGCCAATTTTAAAGATGCTTTGAATCAGAGTCAACTTAGAAAAGCAATTCACAGATCTGATGAGTGATTGTGTGAATTAAGTGATTAAAGTGAGTGATCAAGTTGATTAGAAGAGTAATCAAAAATCCTATGCATACATCTAACGCAAGGTGAAGTTAAATCACAGATCAAACCACTGCACAGAGATTTTTAGGTGGTTCGGAAATCACACCATGTGATTCCTACATCCACCCCTCACACAGTGAGGCTCCACTATTCAACTTGAATACACCACACACTGGAGCTTGACAACTCCAACACACTGAGTTCAACAACTCACACACAACCTCTAGAGCAAGACTACTCTAGAAACTTGAGCACAACTGCTCAACCACAACCTGAGTGCGACGACTCAACACAATTGAGCACAAAGGCTCACAACCAACTTGCTAGATCAAAAACAACAAGATCCAGATCCTCTAGCAATGATCTGATCCATAAAGAGTTCATTCAAGGAGACTAGTGCAACAAATCATGCACAATCTCAAGAATGATTCAGAAGAACTAAGGGGAATTAAGGAGTTGTATGTAGAATCCTTGTTCTTCAGATGAACTCCCTTGTAGAAGGCTGAATTGAGAAGATGCTTGAACTCTTGAAGTCCCTGGGCGATGCTCTGCAATTTGTGCCTCTGGATCTTCCTTGAACTCTTCTCAATTGGCTGCTTCTACTTGATCTGCTCCCTTGGAAGTGATCTCACTTCATCTTCATGGATCAATCTTCACTTCTTGTGCTTGCAAAGATGGGAATTGGCTTGAAGCAGCACAAGGAGAGCAAGAACGGGAGGAGAGCTCTGTCTTGCCGCCAAAGGGGGCTTTCTGGAAGGCTCTTCAGGAGTTCTGCTTCTTGGGGGCCGATTAGATAGGTATTTATACCCAATCATGGCCAAAAGAACCCTTGGGGTACGTGGGCACATGATCCAAGGCCGATCCAAGTGATCCCTAGAGTGCCACGTGTCCAGGTGGGACTTAAAGTGAAAAAGTTGTCGGAGTGTGTCGACACAGTCATTGGGTGTGTCGACACACTGTCCCAATTCCACAAAACAGGTCTTCTGGGAGAGGTCACTAGTGTCGACACTGCCTGGGACTGTGTCGACACACTGTCCCAACCTGTCAACTGGGTTCTCTGGGAGCTGGGTCTAGTGTCGACACCACTTGGGACTGTGTCGACACACTTGACCATTTCTTCATGACTTTGCCTTAGGGTTTGATACCCTGTGTCGACACCAGTAGTGGGTGTGTCGACACTACCCTTGCAAGAGATGTATGTCCCTGAGAAATAAACACACAAATCATTAGTCCAATGTATTATCATGAATATATATGATAAAATGTGTTTGGAAACATGCTTTTTGAATATTGTTATTACATGTGTGATGTATTTAACATGTTCCATTTATTGTGCATTAAAATCACAACTTGTCATCATCAAAATTATGAGGGGAAATGTATTAAATTCACACTCAACCCAACATTCCTTACACTTGTGTACCGTGGGTTGTACCTAAAGGTTATATAAGTATGAATATCCTGGTTTGTGTGCTTACCGAGTCTGGTGGTCCGGCGCCTAATTCCGGAATACCTCTCTAGTCGTTTACCCTAGCACCGGGTGCTTAGGGCTTATCCCGGTACGAGAGTACCGTCAGGGTCTGTGTCGTCTTCCTGGACACCCTCCTCTTGTGCTTGAGTAGTACGTCCGACTGAGGGGAAAGACGACAGGAGACGACAGGGGACAACGGCTTGTGTTTGTGGGTGTGCGGTCATTTGTAGCACGCTCTTGGTTGGGGGACAGACACCAGTAGTAGACACTGGTCCCCAGCTAGTCCTGTTCCAGTGCCTCACTTTAGGGTTCTCGGCCGGAGCCCCTAAAGGTGTCAGGCTTGGGCCTGCGGGGTGTTTGACCTGCAGGTTGTGGTTGTTAGTTAGTCTCCACTGTTCTTGGCTTGTTGTTGTGGAGTAGCAGTTGGACCTTCCGTCCGTGACTGCGAGACTAAGAGATAGTTCTTGTGCTTTGTTGTTCGGGTTAGATACTGGCATCATGAACCAGTAGTCCGTTCCCGTGTGGTGGCGTCGTCTCCGTACCAACTCGTGTTTGACCACAGTTGTGGTTTGTGTGTGAACCGCTGGTTAAGGTTATAAACGTGAAACCGTTAACCGTTGTGGTGAGGTGGAACGGTTCTGTGGTTCAGTGTTGTACCTCGTGGTAGTAGGTACATGTACCCCTCGTGGGTAGAGTTGTGTTGTTGTACATGAGTCCGACCTCAGCTGGTGTTGAGGTGAGACCGTGCGTACTGTGGAGGTCTTGTGGTGTGACTCTCCACGTGTTAAATAGAATGGTTTCCGATGATGATTTGGTTTACGCGTGTTGGCTGATTGTAGCTAATCCCGCTACTTCTTGTGTATGGTTAGCCTGTGAGACCGTAGCCTAGGCAATGGTTTGCCTGTGAGGCTTGTGGTCGAGGAGTTTCAGTTGAAGGGTGGACTAGCTATGTTAAGCTAGTCTTGTGTTTTCCCTTACTTTTCAAGGACCGGGGTTTAAACGGTGTGTATAGTTTGTTGTTATTTAACATGCTTGTGTGCATGTTATGTCTTGGCTACCGGTGTTGCCATTGAGACCCCTTCGGGGTTGAGGTCTCTTCGTGTGGTTGTGTTTTCGTTGTGGGAGGTCCCTACTGAGCCAGTGACTTGTTGAGGCTCACTCCCTTACAGTGTGTTTCAGGTGTTGGCCGACTTAGCAGGCGTTGGCTGACTTTGGCGTGGTTACGCAGGAGTAGTGTAGACTTGTACCACTAGCAGTAGAGTAGTTGAGTCGTTTGAGCTTGTGTTAGAATGTGGAGCCTGAAGCGCGCGACATAGTTGACTGTGCATTTTCGTTGTCCAGAGTTCCTCGCACAAGTCAATATGCGCACTTCTTCTAAACTGTCTCACAAAATTAAAATAACAAAGATGAACTCATATAGTGGTGAGAACAGGTCATATCCACAGAGAGGCAATAGAATTTGAATTAAACTACTTTGACTTGAAATCTCTATCGACAATGCATTAAACGCGAATGTGTAAACAACTGATCTAAAACACTATGAACTTTAAGATGAAGAACAAATGGGAACATGATGTAATAATTCTAGATTAAGAAACAACAAAAGACATTAACTGTAACGCCAAAACTCCGATCTGATCCCCTTGCAAATGTCGAATTACCTATCAATGCTCAACCATTAAAGCAAGGACAGAAGGATTAAACAAATGCAATGGATCGAATTCTGAACAAAAATAGAATTTAAAAAAAATGCAACACATTAGATCTATATGTTCTAAATACAGAAGAAATGAAATTAAAGACACACAACACCACTGGATCGATCTCTCCACACCAACCTCACAGCTCTGTAATCGATCAGAAACTTGGATCTGGACTCTCCGAAAGTTTTCTAGACGCCAGACAACTCCAGAACAAACCAAGAAATGGGGACTTCTTAGTTGTTCTGCGCAGTCTCTGTAGCACACTCCTTCGGATTGTCCTCACCAGATGCTCCGGAAGAGAAGAAGAAGTCGCCAGCAATCATCCTCCTCACCACAGTTGCAATACACAGAAGTAAGAGACAATAACAACCTCCACTTGAACGGGTTCAAGTGGCACAGAAGAACCGAAGAAATTGCCTTCAATTCCTCACAGAACAGATCAAAAGAGATGTAAGACAAGATCCAACAAAATTGCAGTCACTCTCCGGATGAACACAGAAGAAAACACAGAGAAATCAAATGGAAACTAAATGCACTGGGTTGGCTCCTCTCAGCAAGAACTATCTAAAATAAAATGATGAACAACACTGCTCTCACCGGTCGATCTCTACAATATAGAAGACAGAAAATTGCTATTGAGTGAATTCACTGCATAGAAGAACTGAAGAAGGTAGAACAAAAGCAATGGACAGAGTAAATAGATTGATCGCACTAAACGCAGCAGAAATAGAAGAACAATTCATAAAGGAAAAGCTGTCTCCCTCTCCTGCATCTGAAAGGAAAGAAATATAAAACGAAATGGCAATAAAAAAAATCTCAAACTCTCACTGGCCGACCCCTCGGAATTCTGAATTGAAGAACAGAATTACAGAAAAATTGCAGACATGAACTCCTAAATCTCTACTGACCAAGCTTATCTCCCTCCCACAAATGCCATTCTGAAAGAACGAAACAGGAAGAATAGAAGAACCTGTCTCCCCTCACTGCTCTGCTAAAACAGAAGATACAGAGAATAAGAAACTAAAAAAAAATCCTCCTAACCCCCCTACTTATTTACAGGAAAAGAAAGTAAGATAGAGAATTACCTGATAAAGAAAATCTGTACACTTGGGTTGCCTCCCAAGAAGCGCTAAGTTTATTTCGTCTTCAGCCGACGCAATTAGGCTTCGTTTGGCTCAGCTAGCTTGGTAGAATCCATTTTCAAGAAAAGTGGGCTTTCAAAGGAATGTTTTAACCTTTGCCCATTGACAGTGAATGATTGTCCAGTTTTAGGATCGAGAATAATGACAGCACCATTGTCGTAAGATCTGACAACAATGTAAGGACTATCCCATCGAGACTTCAATTTTCCCGAAACACACTAAGCCGAGAATTAATAAATCAGACCTTATCTTGCATTTGAAAATTTTTTCCATGATTTTTCAAGACTTCAATTAGTTTTCTTCTCCTGCCCTTCATCAAGATCGCTAGCAATTATGATGGGCCAAGTCTCGTCCTTTCCTAGAAAGATGTATTTTAAATTAGCAGGGAGTGGTTTTAGCTCAACCTTAGGAGGACACTCAGATGGATTTGATGGATCACTATTTTGAAATAAGGAATTAAATTGTCCTTCCTCTCCCTCAAACCCTAGAGCACAGGGTTGGTCTACTGCTTTTTCCTCACAAGATTCTTCCAAGAGTTCTTCATTACCAGTTGATTTGTTTTCAGATTTTTGGCTTAAAACTTCAGAAAAATGGACTCTTGGAATGTAATGACTTGGGTCTTCATTTATTTTGATTATGTCTAGAGGCTCTTCAAATATTTTCTCTTTTTCCTTGAATTTTTCAACATTCTCTTCAACCTCTTCTTCAATTTCATTCTCAATTTCATTTTCCTTATCCTCATGCAATGTTGACATGTGTGAGTGAGGATTTGTTATGATGTTTTCACTTCTTAAAGTAGACACTGTTTCCATATTTTCCACTTGGGGGCCCCTAGCTTGGGCAGAATGATGGTCCTGTTGTATAAGTTGATTTTGAATTTGTGGTGCTGAAATGTTTTGGACAAAAGTTTGATGTGGGTTTTGTGGTAGAGGTACATTTGGTCTGACAGGTGGTCTGTACCCTGACCTTGATAGTATTGCTGGTCCTGATAAAATTTAGAAGAGTTGTTCATTGGGTTTGTTATAGTTTGACTTGGTAACTGACCCAATTCCTCTCTACACACCTCAGCAATCTGAGACTCTATCCTATCCAAATTTTGCTGAATATTTTGCTTCTGATTTTGATATTGATTTTGTTGTTCTTGCACAGTTTGGCAAAGAGTCATCATCATGTTTTGAAGTTGATTCATTTTATCTTCCCAATTGGGCTGAAAAGATGGTGGTTGATTGTATGAAGTTTGCTGAAAATTGGTATGAGCAAATTGATCGAAGTTTTGATTTCCATTGAATTGTGGAGGTCTAAAATAAAAAGATTGGTCAAATCCTGAATTCTGATTGGGATAGGATTGACCATACATGGATTGCTTGAAAGAAGTTTGAGACACTTCTTCATATTGATTTCTCCAAGAAAATTTGAGTGGTTTCTCCAACCAGGATTGTATGTGTTAGAATATGGATCATGAGGGGGTTGGTAGAAACCTTGGAAAGTTTGGACTTGTTCTTGATAGGCCATGGTTGAAAGAATCTCTCAATCGATAGGTTGAGCCAAATCTAAGTCCAGAGAATGTCTACCAAGCATGCACAGATGAAAAAGCCCTCTATTTATGATTTTTGAATTTTTAAGATTTTTATTGACTTTTGATGAATTTTTAAACAACACAAACAAACAAACACTTTCAAATCAAATTAACCTACTACTAAGTGTTCTTTGGACTTATGTTATTTTTCTCAAAATCAGATTTATGCTTGCTTAAGTCCAATCCTACTCTTCTTGTACTGGCCAGGTAAGAGGTGGAGTAGAGGGAGGCCCCCTTGCTTTCGCAAGGACCCAATTAAGTAACCTCTAGCTCGCTTAAGCGTAAGTTTTTTAACCTCTAATCCTAGACACCAGACTTAAAGAGAAGTTTTAGAATTAAGAAAGAACAAATCTAATTATGACCCTAGGGCCAAGTCTACTGATTTTTATTGAAAGTTTAGGCAAATGCAAAGATGTGAAAATTTTTGTGATTTTTGGGCAAAGGAAAGGGTGATGAAATCCCTCACCTTATCTTTTTATCTAATGGGTTAAGCCCTTAAGCAGTCTCAATTACAATTATGAAATGCAACATATCAAGTTTGAAACAAGGGTTTTCTAATGCTAAGTCTAATGCATGAAACAAGTGGTGGAAGTCTTACCTTTCCCCCGCTCTCTTCAATGCAAGAAAAAAATGAAATGACAATTAAAATGATGAATGTCCTAAAACATGTGTTTCTAATCTTGAGAGGATGAAATTTTATTTACAAATAAACGGCTAACATGAAAGAGCGATTTGGAAAATTTTTAGATTTTAGAATTTTTTTAAATTTTTATTTGGTTTTTTAAACTGAATGAAATAAAATTTAACTAAGAAAATATGAAGTGGTACTATAGACTAATGCCAAACCAATCAAACCACCAAAAGGAGCCAATTATTACATGCCACGTGAAAGAAATCTCTGTACATGCACAGAGAATACATGAATCCTCACTACAAGCTTCACTCACACTCTTTCTATCTAAATTCTGAATTAAAACAATTGAGAAAAGAAATCAGCACGCTTCTCTCCTCCAATGGGCCTCAAATGCCAAGCCCAATCTCCATGGTCCACTTGTGTGCAAATCTGAAATGAAAGCCCATAAAAAGTCAATGTAAACCAATAGAAATGAAATCAAATCAAAATAGATCTAAATCAAACTCTAATGCCTCCCCGGCAACGGCGCCAAGATGAAGCGCGCGACATAGTTGACTGTACACTTTCGTTGTCCAGAGTTCATCATACAAGTCATATGCGCACTTCCTCTAAACTGTCTCACGAATTAAAATAGCAAAAATGAACTAGTAAAATGGTGAGAACAGGTCATATCCACGGAGAGGCTGAATAGAGCTTGAATTTAAACTACTTGACTTGAAATCATGCTATCGGACACATTCAATGTACCATCACAGTTAGGAATTAAACCGTAGACAAAATTTTTAAAAAGAAAATTTTCACATCACTGTAACCCTAGAGCACAGGGGATGAACAATCCACAAGAATTCTCACAAGCACCAAATCACTACTCTCACATCTCAAAGAATTGACAGAAAATAGGAACATGAATTTATGATACTATTCAAATAACACCAACAAGACTTAAATTCTCGTGTGTTATCACTGAACTAAAACCATTCTTTCCACTGAGAGCAATATGAATCATGAGAAGTTCAGATCACTATATCCTCAAAACTTGAGGGATGAGAAACAAATCAATACAAAGTAATATAAACTGCGATGTTAACTCCCAATCTGTCCAGAAAGAAGAAGCAAGAACGCCAAGAATAGAAATCTCAAAATAAAGTGTACAGAAGAACCACACACTCTCTCTCTCTCTCAATTTCTGGTAGATCTCTACTACCTCCGGAAGCTCCACAGTGCACAAACCTCAGATGGCTGTGCTTCCAAACACCGGACAACACCAATCTTTCATTAAAAAGAGCAGTAGAAACCCTCACAACCTAACTAAACAACTCGAACCAATCCTTAACAATCAAAAACCTCAGATGGTGAACAATCTCTCAAGAAGAAAAGAGACTAGAAATTAACAACTATACTTAATTGAATTCTGAGAACAAAGAAATAGAGAAGCTACGCATCCTCCTCACAGCAGATCATTCTCCTCTTGCTCAACCAAGAGCAAGAAGAAGAAAAACCAAAGAAATGCAATCGCCCGCCTCACAGCAAAGATTCGAACTCCTCAGCACAGAGAAATAGAGAAGATAGAACAGAAGAATGGATTAAACAACTGCAGAAGAAATGAACACAACAATGTTTCTGGATCGATCTTCACAACAACAAAAAATACAAATTAATTCCCCACAGTAGCAGTGATCTATCACACCCACCATTCAATCTCACAAGATGCTGAACTCTGGAATGCTAAAAAAATGTCGAACTGGAGTCTCCCTCCCACCAATGCTATCAGAAAGAAAGAACAGAACAGATAAAATGGCAAAGAAAATTGCGAATCTGAATTAGCTAAGCCCCACTCTGCACTTACGGAAGAACATGAAGAATAGACCATCCAACTACAGAAGAAAAACTCCAAAAATTTGAACTAGAAATTTCCCAAAACGATGAACTCCAAGAACCTTCAACTATTGTTCTGCAGAAAATGAAAATTACATAATTTAAAGGACAGAAACAAAACAAACTCTCTCTACTGGCGAACCATAGAGACCAAGAAGAAACCCATCATACTACTAGAAGAACAGAAAGAAACTATAATCCTAACAAATTCCATGCTAACCCCTTACAGAACTGAAGAAAGGAAATTATAGAAAGAAAACTAAAAAGAAACTAAAATAAAAACTCCGAACCCAGGAACCCCCAACATCTAACGCTCTGCTAAACCAGAAAATACAGAGAGAGGAAACTAAAAATTCCTATCAAAAAAATTCTACCAGCCGAACCCCTTACAGATGAGGACCTTGGGTCCTTATATAGGCCTCAGGGCCTTCCAGGTGCCTCTGCATCAACTTTCTTATGTCGCACGGCCTCTGCACCAGGATTGCCAACGCAGCAGCCACCTCAGCACTGCCCAGCCTCCAGCGCACACAGCAAGCTCCTCTCTGCTTCACACACATCGCACCCATTCGATCTAGCCCAGCTCTGCACATCTGCAAACCGCCCCTTGTACCAATCATCTCAGCCTAGCCGCGCACAGTTGGTGCTCTGCACCGAATCCGCCTCCCAGCTCAGCCGCCTCGCCTCCAGCAGACCCGCCCACACCAGCGCACCTGGTTCGCCATTGCTTCACGCGAGCTGGGCACCACATCCCCCTGCCTCACCTCAGCCGCCGCACACACACACACACCTGCCAGCCGCGCACATCTGCGATCCGGGCCGCACCTCTCTGCACATGCCACACCAGCATCCCGCATCGCACGGGAGCTCCCCATGCACCCATCGCCCAGCCACCCGCCAGCCTGCCATCTCAGCCATCGCCCTCCTGAACAGCAGATCCCAGATCTCTGCACATCGCGCTCAGCTCCAAACCGCCATGCCCTCCCTTGCACACCCAGCGCGCAAGCACAGCCGCCTCCACCCCACCCCCCCTTCTAGCTGCTTCCAGCAGCATCTGGTGGCGAAGACAGGGTAAAAGGTTAAGTGGTGGTATTGCACATTCTAGTGAGATGAGAGGCAAGGGCACAATGGATCTTAAGGGGTGGGGTATGTGTCATTATGGTGTTGGGTGGAGTATTTTTAAAAAAAATTATTTAATGGGATGGGGTGGGGTTTTAAAATTTTATTTATTTATTTATCCCTATTTATTTACCACTAAAGATATTTACAAGACTATTATTGTAACAATATTTATTTACAAATGACTTTTATTTTCAAAGTGAATAAAGAAATGACTTATTTAATGAAAATCTAACAACTAATATGTTCAAAAAAATTATTTATAGATGAAATGAAAATTAACATCAAAATGCACATTATTTATAGACAATGACTGTCTAAATTTAACTAAATGTATGAAATTTAACATAAAAATTTTGTAATTATCAGAGCC